>CABEEJ010002816.1:85032-99628 GCA_901482245.1 Timema douglasi
ACGTAATGGTATTGTCTCTTATAGACTGAACTGTCAGTTTGATGATGGATTTCATGTGTCCTTTTGGTGTATACACTTGCACAACTTTAATTATGTAAAGTTGTTTACTTCGAGTATAATTTCCAACAAAACTCATTATGATATAATGAGACCATGTACTGTTAACTGCGCTCTTGTCTTTCAATTGAATAAACTGCTCATTGTTGAATTTATATATTTTTATAATATCCATTTATCTTGTATGTTAAGTTCATCCTCTCCCTTTTATTACTTTCACTGGTTGGGTAGTATGAGGATACAGAGAGGGTGTTACAGATAAATGTTAATTTGAAGCTTTAAAGCTTAACCCATTGCACACCAGCATGAAGTTACATAATGAGCTGTCAGATACCAGCCAAATTTATCATATTTTGATTTTTTGCTGTGCGAATACTTTTCTGTGTTTTTATTATGAAGTCAATTATGATCTTTCAGATTTTTTATGGACTTTTTTAATAGAAGAAAGATTTTTTTTTAAATCTTTGTCTGGTTTCCAGATCTGAACTGGAATTATCTAATAATATTGATTTTATGTTGGCTTCGTCAAGCTAAGTTGCTTTCGAGGAAACCATTTGATAAGTAGCAAAGATGGTAGGAGAGCGTTGATGAAGTGTTTAGAAAAATAAGATTATTTAGTTATACTGTGGGAATTGATGCCACCTAGTATTTTTTATGAACTATGAGTCTTACAGAGCACTATACCCAAATATAGCTCGGACATGGTAAAAACAGATACTTACGCTAGCGTGGTGCTGCTTGGGCGTGGTGGTGTTCAATGTGTTAGAAGAGTATTTATAAAGTGGATGTGAACATTGTTTATTTACTGTGATACTAAATGAAACATCAATTACTAAGAGTCTGTGGCAATAAGTGTGGATTTTAAAGTGAACTAAATCATATACAAAATAAAAATGATGTATAAATGATGTATTTATTCAATAAATTTAATTCGGGTAAACATAATATTTAAAATACCATAAAAACTACTTGTGGCGAGTTAAATCCAATGTGTATTTATAAAATGTGAGTATATAAAGGAAAAGTGTACTTACCTCCAGTACTTTGGTGTCAAATCCATCAAACGTATCTGAAAAAATAATTACTTTGGTGACCAACAATGATATTAGCTATCAACTATATAACACTGTATATGTGTACAGTGATTGATTTGTAAGTTCTTGAAGGACATTCTGAGATATTGCGAGAGTGGTCCAAACAGGTGGTTTGAACTGTACCATGCCAATATACACGTTATGAGAGTTGACAGAGTGTCCCCATGAAGATGGTATATGAATAATAACTTAACATGAAGGCTAGTAGTAAACTAATCCTAATCTTAAGGAATAGTATGTATTAACAATTGATGGACAGCTCATTCTAAATGTGTTTAAGTTGGCAACATTATAGCTCAATGTCGGACAAATAGACATTAGATAGTGCATGCATGTAAATAAATGTATGTCAGGACGTGATACAGGACAGAACAGAGGTTGTGTTCTTTAATATCCTGTCTCGCTACACACAATATTAACTAACACGATGAGTCTTTGTGTATCAAGGTTGTGATCTGAGGAACAAAACTAGATTAAAATGGTGTACTTGAAAATGTCTAGAAGCCGTCAAATTGGATACAAGAGTGTGATGGTTTGGATTTATATAGTTTCCCTTTCAATAGGTTTATAATTCCAGGCCTATATGAAAGTATAATATATTTCCAAATAAATATTGTGCTACCATTAATGTATACCTATGTGATATGGTCATATACATGCAAACTCAGACTAGACTCTGTTGGTTTATAGTTTTTACAACGCATTTCTTGGGTGGGGAGCTATACCTGTGCTCGGACCAGACTTCAGGGATCACGTTAATGTGTTTCAGAACAGACAAATCTTCTGTGTTAATTAGGGTTTTACATCGAGATAAATGGCCATAATTTTAACAATTACTCAAATTGTGAAATTTTATAAATTATAAAACAAGTCACTGCAGTAAGCTAAACCGGGAACCAAATGTTTTAGTTCAAAATTGATTTTTAATGAAAACTAAAAGGGGTTTATATTTTTTTAAATTCATATGATTAACAAAGGGTTGTTAATGTAGGAGTGAACTATTTTAGTACATTTTACACACTATTATTTGTATTTACAAGTAGACTGAAGCCAGTAACAATATTGTCTATGACCTACCTTCTCCCACAGGATCAGGTGCTCCTATACTTCTGCCAGGCATCTTGGTTCCCGACCAGCCGCGCTCCAGCGGAGACAGCTTCAGGGAGCGAAAAGTTTTCATCTCGTCGCGCATTTTCAACAATGCTTTTTGTCTTTCAAGGTCCTCTGGGAGTTTCTGTTGTGTAACAAGCTCTCGGCCACGCATCACTGGCGAGTTCAGTCCGGGCCAAACAATGTTTGCACGTCCTGTGATACAGACAACAATGCACCTTAATAATGGGTGAGCTGGTGGTCTAGGGGCTAGGTGTCACACTTCTGTGCTGGAGTCCAGGGTTCAATCCTCGGTAACCGCACACATTTATCTGATTACCAAACCCTTCCTTCTCTTATTACTTGTGAATGTGGGGAATGCCAGGTCTCCACCGTGGTTCGGATTCCACGTTAAACTGTAGGTCCTCCATTTCATCTCACAATCACCCTACCATTACACATGAGCGTAAGTGCGTGTAACCCGAACGGGTAGTAAGACGCGGTGATAATAATAATGAATTTTATTTTTAATTAATACTTTCATTGCATTGTAATCAATTATTAAAATTAATTTGAGACGGACTGGGTGTATCTAGTCTGATTGCTGCAAATAACATGATAGACACACTATGATTGCTACAAATAACATGATAGACACAGTCTGATTGCTACAAATAACATGATAGACACATTTTCAATTTGATACTCAAAATAAGATAACTCTTATTGTTAAATGTGCTAATTTTCTATCTTGCTTTAAATTTTTGGAATAGGTTTTCGGGAATATTCAACAATGTGTTAGAATACTAATCTCCCATATATAATTGCCATTCTAGTTATTTATTTGACATATTTTTGGATGTGTGAATTATACTTATACCCAAAATATATATGGCGCTGCATCTATTTTATTAAACTCTTTGTGGGCATATATTAATTAGTTTTATATAAAACAAATTAAAATAAATTAATTAATTATAAACATTTTTGCTTACCAACCCCAATTATCTGTCCTTTATTTAGATTCTTAGCAGTTTTCTTTCCCATGCCTTTTCCACGGCCTCGTTTTTTCCCTGCATTGCTGACACTGGTTACTCCTTTCCAAATCTCCTCTGCGGGCACTAAACAACACCAGCACAATGAGGAGGGAGTGATAGATATAACCATCAACAAGGAGGTGAGAGAGGAAAACAATCAACAAGAAGGGAGGATAGTCATAACAATCAATAAATAAATGGCGATAACTAGCACACTCCTTGTTACAAGTTATAGATATCTCACTCCAAACTCATTCACCATGCTCTGTTTTTCTCCTGTAAAACCCAAGCTTCATATCCGTTAAACAATGTTGGCGTAAACACACTTTTATCTACTGCCATCTTTGCCAGTTTTGATACTACCTCATTCTTGCAATAGTCCACATACACCCATCTACTCTCCGAGATACATTCACCCGTCTGTTAAATTCACCGTCTATCCTTCCACTTTCACAGAACATTCTGACCAGGTATATAAAATCATTCACTTGTTCTTACAGTTTCCCATTTATACAAAGCTGACAATCATTTCCTGATCTGTCCTTACCAAAAACTATCACCTTAGTTTTGGCGATATTTATACGAAGATCCATTTTGCCTGTCACCCTAGTCAAACGATCTAATACATTCTGCACGTAATTTTCACTCTCGGCCATTAATATGTCTTCATACGACAGCACTCTCACATTCACATGGTCCATATGTTCACAGCCACGTCCTCACAAGCATCCTTCATACACTTGTCCATGGAGATATAGCACAACCTTGTCTAACACCCTGTTCAATGTGAAACCATTCCACCCTAACACATGCTTTACTTCCATAGGTACAATCATAGCTGCATTCACTAACCAAGCATCCACATCACACTCCCTCGGAACATTCCATAACATACTCCTATACGGACCATACCCTTTCTTTCATACTGCCATACATGTCTCACTCACTTTGTTACGTGTCATCTGCCGGGGACTGAACCACCAAACACAGATTCCGATACCTGGCGCTAGTTTGGACTAGACTAATTAAAATATTCATGTTTATTTTAAGAGTGTCCCAATATATAAATTTCTGTATTGTTTCCTCTTGTCACAGGTAATGTAAGATATTGTCAGTGTGTGTGTTTACTGTTTATTTTATGTAGTTTGTGTACCTCGCTTGGATCTTGTAGAGTGTCGCCCACATATAGAGGATTGATAGGAGATTTATAGGCATGGTTATCATTAAAGCAAAATAGAAATACTTCACAAGTTTGAAGCCTTTTTTTTATCTTTGAGGTGGCGCCCTTTGTCAACTGCCTCTCAGGCTCTATTGCAAGACTCCCCATAGCTCACTCCGTGGGGAGAGGAAAGAGGGGAGGAAATAAGAACCAGAAGGACACGACATCCCTCCTCCACCCATCACCGCAACCTGCACACACCTCTCAGTCCCTCCTCCACCCATTACCTCAACCTGCACAATGTTTGGTTCCAGGCGGACTGGATTAGGACGCAAAAAGGGCCAGTGTTTTTGCAGTTTTTATTGAAAAAATGTTGATTGTCAAAATAGACAAAATATACAGTAGCCCCATGGCTTCTTTGGTGCTGACTGACAGCTTTGAAAAGGTACCAGACCAAATTATCTATCCCTACGCTGAACCATATGATCTGCAAAAACATGTGCTTAGCAGCTGTCACTTCTGACAGTCAAAATTTAAGTATATACCTAAATGATGACTGATAGAAGACAGCTGTGAGCTGACAGTCAGCACCAAAGGGCTACTGTAGCTCCAGTACAAACATATAATTTAATTTTCTTCTCGTGTTGATATCAACAGTTGTTGAATATTTGGCATGAGCATGGGGGAATTATCTAACAAACTTTTTAAATGAGAGAAAAAGTTTTCATCAAATTCTAGGACACCCTTGACAGATACTCAGGAACTGTTGAGGTCACCACGTGAAGAAAATTAAATTATATGTTTGTACTGGAGCAATATTTTGTCTATTTTGGCTAAAAAAATGTTTACCATAAAAACTGCAAAAACACTGGCTTTTCTCCCGTCCCCTTCGACCCCCCAAACACCAAACAAACACAGAGTTACTACTTGTTCAAGTTATGTGGATGATAATTATTCTATTGAGGTAGAGATCGTAAAGGAAGCATTTTAGAGGTGATGTACCAACATTTGAATGAAGGAAAGTGGGAAACCATTTAAGAAAATAAGGTAAACCTGACTGGGATTCAAACCCAAAGCTTACTCTTTATCCGCAGGCCAGTTTAAGACCATGTGGGTAGATTTTACACAGAGTATTATAACAGCCAGCGAGCCCACAGGTAATCCAATGTTGATGTTTTATGTGGGTTACGTAAGTTAAAATCATGGCAGACAGGCCTTCAACTGTGACGTATCAACATGAGCCTAAAATAATGACCCAACAGACTCATTTTGAGCCCTTAGAGGCAACATGGTGGTATTAAGGTTGCCATTACTTCCTTACTAACAGATTCCGCATATTTCCAGGGAGCTTGGCTTGAAGAAAAGAATAAACAATTTGATTTTTCATCAAACTGACTAAGTAATGTTATGTACCCTATGTTTCAAACAGGATGATTTAATATTGATGGTGAAAAACATCTTATGTCACTTCACAACCCTTGTTTAATATTGATATTACAAGTGCACGACGTGTTAGCCATTAGAGTGCACAGGGTTACAGGTGAGTGCACAGGGTACAGGTAAGTAACACATTCAAACATCAATATTTACATTCTGAAGCTCTAGGCCTAACTAAGGTTTGATTGGTTTGGATGAAACTGTCATTGACATTCGAGTGACATTTCAGAGTGATTTCTGAAAACAGAAGCCATAATAATTTTGTTTACCACTTGTCAACACTTCATTAAGAATTATAACAAGTAATCATCAGCGCTACACCGTCATGGCCGTCATGTTTCTATTACTAAAATGTGTTCTGATAGAAGCCTCGCAAGACAGATATTTAATCAACTATCTAAACATCAATGGGGTGGTTTTTTAAATGAAATTTAAATCATAACAGTTTCAGTCATATCCTATCTTACTCCATACCTTCGTTAATTCATCAGAATATTTTACTCTACCATTTCCTTTTACTATATTACTCATCTATCTATATTTCACTATCCAAGCAAGTTTCCCAGACTCTCCATCCATAGGGCCCACAGGGGCCTGGACCCACCAACACTTTTTGAACATAAAAAGATGTTTTTGTAACTTTTTGTATTATTCGACTCATTATACAATATTCCAATCCCGAGAGGATTTATTACTCACTCCAAACATCACACAACTGTACCAGCGCTCTCGACCTAAATGACTAGTAATGGAGTAGCTGACATGGGCCAGGCCCTCTCAGAAAGGCCCCATCATCCAGTGGGAGATATCTCTCAAGACTATTCCACTACGAGCAAAGCCGTAGCTTATGGGGGGCTGTTCTACAAGTGCCCGCAATTTGATAAAAAATGGTCTATATTTTTTCTTAACATGTATTTCAGTGGCGTTTGGTGGGCTCGGGAGTTGGGAGTCTTCCCGTATTGTTAGTAGCCGTGAAAGTTTGTTTTTGTTTGGATAAGAAAGATTAGATATTGAAGTATGGTGTAGAAACGTAGGAACATGATAAAGAAGGTGGTATGGCCACGTGAGAGGAATGGAGAGGGGAGTGAGAGGAATGAAGAGGGGAGGGAGAGAGATGGGGGAGAGGCTCATGTTCCAAACAGACACAGCCATTGGCTGGAAGCTGTTCATGATTATAATGACCAAATATTTAATAAGCCTTTGTCTCATTGAATTCCCCGCATTTATGTGAGTCTAATACTAGAATAAATGTTGTGATTATCAGGGTTTTTAAGGGAAAAAAATTGCCTAATAGGTATGGTAGACTGTATTTATGTGTTTATTCCACAAACTAATTACTACCCATATTGATGCTTCCCTCAGAAGTTGGTAAAATATTAAGTACCTAGGTACAAAAAAAGTTCCTGGAAATGTTGCCTTTATTAATTGGTCGCCCCACTCTTGCCCGCAGCCCTCCTTAACTACGCCCCTGCGTGAAAGTATATAATATAGGAACCTAGTAGATTTCCTAGCTGTCGGAAAAAGGCTCTTCCTATTGGAATTGTAAGCCTATTGTAATACATCTAGTAATAATATGGTAAGTACTTACATTTATTGAAAAAACTTGTGTTCCTGTTAATACTAACAGCCGGGATTAGTTGTCTTGTATTGAGAACATGAGAGTTAATAGAATGTGGAATGACAGGAACAAATGAAGAAAATTGTGGACCTGGAAAAAAAAAAGGTTAAATTAAATTTCCAAATAGTGTTGCGAATTATGTTCTTGCATATTAACTCAATAAAGTGCCAAAAAAAAAAATTATATATAAAAATTATTTAAGTTTCAACAAACCAGAGGAACGAATATTGATATAAAATGATTTAGAGACACTTCCAAATAATCGCAAAAGTAATGGTGCCATTTTATTTTATTTGAATGTTTGTCAACAAATTGAAGCTTCCACAACCAACAGGTTGATCTAGTAAAAATAAAATACCTGAGCGCAATTTCACAACCTTAGTTTATACCAGGGTGTAACATATTAGGGTCTGACTACTCCTAGATAATTTTGATCTGCGAGAAATAACTTTTCATTTTATGGTTGTAGCTTTAAGAAAATTTGGAGAGTAGAGAAAATAATTAAGATGACCAAAAAAGGAGCTAATTAGTAAATTATATATAAACTCTGATTGCTCATTATTTGTAAATAATTATATCTCCTTGTTTATGCAGTAATGTCATTTAAAAGTGAGGAATTATATACATTTTTAGCTAAGCCTGTGATTTAAAAAACTATATATATATATATATCACTATTGTTAAAACATCTATAAGATTTAAACTCTATTAGGCCTATAGCTCAAGTAAAAGCAGCGCTCAATTCAGAGACAAAGAGTTGTTTAATATAAAATTCCCATTTATATAGCTCTTTTTCAACAAACGGATTGGAAAGTGAGGGTTGTGGGGAGTTGTAGTGTTTATATCTACCAACAGGTGTCGCTAGTTTTGTCACATACTGGTTGTTACTTCAAAACATTGATTTGAAAAAAAAAAAAAGGCAGGTTAATGAGAATTTTTTGTTGTAGGAATGTAGTTACGTGACTAATCTCTAAATTCCAACTATGCGAGTAAAGTGAGATGCAAGGGCAGTAGTGAAGAGTGCGGGCTTAAGATTGTTGGCTCAAACGCAAAATCATTGGATACTACAGTAGCCCCATGGCTTCTTTGGTGCTGACTGACAGTTCACAGCTGACAATTGACAGCTTTAAAAAGTTACCAGACCAAATTACGTATCCCTACGCTGAACCATATGATCTGCAAAAACATGTGTTTAGCAGTTGTCACTTTTGACAATCAAAATTTAGGTATATACCTAAATGTTGACTGTCAGAAGTCAGATGTGAGCTGTCAGTCAGCACCAAAGAAGCCATGGGGCTCCTGTAGTAGCACTTATGGCTATGTAGTACCTTACTATCTCCGACTGCCATTCCTTAGAAATAGTTACCACCACAGTAAAACATTTATTCCAAATTAATAATATAATATCAATTTTAAATTGTAAACCTTAAACAATGCTAACGTTAGTTTGATTAATTAAAAAACTATCAAAGAAAGTTTAATAAAATCCCTAAATTTAATTAACTTATATAGATAGCACAATGGTGACTCCAAGAAAAAAGCTGTACCCCTTTTGAATTTTAAATTGAATCATCGTAATGTTTAGAGCAAAAATTATGAGACACAGAATAAACCACAATATTCATGTCATAAAAAAATCAACAACTTTTTTTTATTATATTTGCATGCCGATATTTTAATTTTTAAAAATATTCTTTTAAACGAGTTTATTAACAGGCTTGTCCTTAAACTGCTGAGTCATCTCTGCTATTTTACGTGATCTGCATTAAATCACTATTCGTCAAGGCTATCTACACGTATTTTAGCGTACAAACAGTGGAAGGCTATAAAAATAATTTCAGACACTGCCAAGCTTCATACCCAGAAATCCTTATCTTTTGCAAACAATACAAGACTGATGCCTTTTAACAATTTTCCACCGGTTATGGTAAATAAAATAAATGAATACCGTAGTTCTCAAAACACTTCTTAGAACATTTAAGAATCAGAATCCATAGCATTTACAAACTTTTGTTTTAGGTTTTCTTAATTTTTACTTTCTCTCAACACCTCGGAGAGAAAGTATTGGGATCGTCAAAAATATTGAAATAGAGATTTTGATAAAGGTTGTCGTTTCATGGTTGAAACAGAAAATAAGTACTTTTCATAATACCGTCTGTCAGTTTATCTGTCCGTCTGTCTATACCTCAGGCTAGAGCCGAGACTATTTTACCGATTGGGCTAAATCTTGGTATCTGGGGTTTTCATAAGGTCCCCTCCGAGGATTTTTGGGAATTAGATATCTTACCCTAAAATTAAGGGTAGTTTACTTAAAGGCAAAAAGTGAACAAATCGATTTTCTCAAAATTTGCTCTAGCGATTTTGATTGAATTTTATATCTAGAGACACTTTATTATTATAAACAAGATGGCACTTATCATTTTCTCATGAAAATTACATTGATGAACATTTTACTATTTTCATAATTTCTCCAAAACTATTTGATATCTGAAATAACTTATTATTGTAAAAATTTTAGTATTTTAAGTTAAAATTCTTTATTTGAAATATATATATTTTTAAACCAATATTTTTTGAACTATAATCAAATATTTATACTTTTTAACTCAGCTCCTTTAAAATTAACCTGATTCTTATGCTCTTTGGTGGACAAAGATTTTTTCTCTTTTCTCGATTTTTCTGAACCAGTGTTCTTAGTTCCTAATGCCATAGAGTGAGCGACAATGTTTTTCATTTATGACCTTTAATGTAATATTTCTACAACAATGTATAGACCTAGTATCTCGTTTAAGAAATCTTACGAGTTTTTTGTAGCTAGGTATCTGTATATTTGAGATAAAAGCGGGAGAAATTCAGTGCGGTGCACCGTACCATTTATTTATTCACATCCTCCCTGTACAATATTTATGGGGCGCTAGAAGGAGTACATAATTATCTTGTTCCTATCTAGAGACCAGATATTTTCCTTCACAACTCTAATTGTACCCGCAGTGGCCGAATTTTTTTTTTGTGTGTGTAAATTGGGCAGAGGGGTGGAGGGGTTGGGGGAAATCTCAAATTTATCTAGTCTGTTTTTCAGGTGATGGAGGCGTCGAACTTCAGCTACCTAAGTGTACTAAGGTATTTATTTATAAACTGTTTCCCACTCTCCCTCATGCAAATACGGATACATGTACTCTCAATTCTACCTTCCTTATTTATACCCCATTACTAACTTACTATTTGGCATTAGGAACTCAAAAGTTCGTTGCCGTACTTACAAGAGTATGCAAGTATATTTTGAGCTAGCTCTATCGTGATCACCTCATTACACAATATATCTCTTTCAGGTTCATTCTAAGGCTTTCTTCCCATCTGCATCTAGGTATTTCCAATGGTCTCTTCCCATTAGGTTTGCCAGTCAGTGCCCTGAACAATGATCTCGAATCTCCCAATCATGCTGCATGTCTTGTCCACTGTAATATAAGAGAATTTACTATCGTAAACTTATCTTGTGATGAGCACAGACTATGTAAATCATATTTATGTAACCTCCTACACTCCCCAGCAGCCTTATTCCTTTTTGGACCCAATATATTCCTATTCAATAGGTTTTCGAACACTCTAAATTTGTTTTCGTTATGTACGGTACGCGACCATGTTTCACAACCATAGAAACCTACTACTAAAATTATTATTTTGTAAATTCTGAGTATTACATTTTTTGAAAGCAGGCGAGATGGTACCAACATACTGACCGAGTAATAGTCTGCATTTCTAGACTATTATTTTCCTAATTTCTAATATAATATTGTTATTGATAGTTAAAATTGTTCCTAAGTATTTAATCTCATTAATCTTGTCAAATGGTATGTTGTTCGCAGTAATCTCTATGCACCAAGCGACACGGGTTAACAATAGTCCTAGGCGGCAAAAGTAATGTTCAGTAACAAAACTGCTGGACTGGTTTCAGGCTACGGTCAGGTGATTATAAAATAAAAACAGTGAGGTAATTATAAACAAAAGTTAACTGGAAATGATATATATAGGGTCCAAACACCTAGGGTGACAACATTTTAGAAAATATTCTAAATAAATCTTTCTTATAGGGTGAAGAATTAGTAAAAGTTAAGTCTTAGATATTATCTTAATAATTAATGATTTATGAAAGTATGGGTTTAAATTGGTTGATAATTATAGTGTATTATGTATAATTATATTATGATTAATCTTTACGGAATGTTAGCATACTTGATATTACATATTTACATTACAACGTGTACTGTAATACGAGTCAAAAAGGGGGATCTAATAACATGACATACTACACAATTGATTGACAATTATTTAAAATACAAGTTAAATAATTATAATAGTAACAACTAATTTATAATATAGTTCAAATATAATGTGTAAATATGAGTCAAGTGGAAATTAACTAATAAAATGATACGATACACTAAGATTGACCAATTATTTGGAGTGATAGTAAAATCGAAAACATATAACATTAATGAGCTAGTTTTAAAAAGAGATCAAAATGATAACAATTTAAAACAACAAGTTAAATATGTTTTTAACGGTTATCTGATGCAATTTGTACTTGTACTCCTTTCGGTGTTCCAGTATTGTTGTTAATCACTGGAACGCTATTCGCCCGACATGTTTAGGTACTAGAATCAACGCACCATATTCTTGTAACTGAAATTAAAATTAAATACTGGCTATAGAATAACGGTGAAACAACCGGTAAAATTGTGAGAAAAGAGGAATGGAGTCTGTAAATAGAATATTAAATAAAGTGACAGTATTTAAACAAACAAACTTACGTCGTTTGGGTGATGACACATAATGTGTTTTTACAATCTTAAGATGTTGACTGACTAGGTGTGGTATGTTGCAGATTAAGTAAAAAGGAGAATTACAGCCTTTTCAAGAGCGTCGTACCGTTGCTGAGAAGCTGCGCAAAAGCCATTGGAAATAGGTGCTTCATACGGGTATCAACGTGCTTTTCGACGTCACCAATCAGCGTCGTCCTTTCAAAGAGGCTCTATGGCACCGTGTCAGTGAGGCTGGAACTAGCCTGAAACGCAAAGCGAAGCAAAAGATCTACACACTGATGACCAGCTCAGGCTATAAAGGGTGTCGCAAGAAGCACCAAAGTCAGTCTTCTGTCGTTGCCCGACTTAAAAATGTCAAGAAAAAGCAGTAGATATTTTCAATTGAAATGTCGTTTCTACACCCCCAGTCCTGCGAGTGTGCCAGCAATGAACTTGATCTCTTTTACATCCCACCCACACAAACCAGTCTTGAAAGTTGGAAATAGCTCCAGTACAAACCTGTCTCTTCCCTCCCCGATGATTCACCCATCGAATTTACCGTTACCATACAAGGCGAGTTTTATATCGATCTTTCACAGACTATGCTCTATATTAGAGGGGCCATCATTAAACCCGTCGGTGGCACTTTCACAGAGGTGGATCAAATCGCTCCCGTCAACAACTAGTTGCATTCGCTATTCAAACAGTTGGATGTGTTTTTAATCCAAAAACTAGTCTCACCGCCCAGCAATACGTATGCTTATAGATCGTACATTGAGACGTTGCTCAATTACAACAGTGACGTCAAGAACACATTGGACTTGTGGTCTGGGGTTCGCAGACAGCCCCGCAACCTTTGAGGAGGCTAACTCTGGCAACAAGGGATTTGAGGCCCGTCGCAGTCTCACCACAAAAAGTAAGATGGTGGATCTTTTGGGGCTTTTAAATGGTGACTTGTTTATCCAAGAGAAATACCTTTTGAACGGCATCGAACTCAGATTCAAGTTGGTCCGTTCCCAAGACGGGTTTAGTCTTATGGCTGTCCCTGAACTCCCTCACTTCACATCGCTGAAGCCAGCCTTCTTGTGTGACGCGTCAAAGTAGCACCTTCTATACTGTTGGCACATGCCAACGCATTAAATGTCAGTCCCGCAAAGTATACCATCACCCGCGTGGAAGTAAAAACACTCACTATTGGAATTTGACGAAGCATGGCTCTTTGAGCATCGAAGTGAGCTTCACCAGAGCTCTCACCGAAACCGTCAACTGTATCGTGTACGGGGAGTTTTCCAACATCATCACCATCGACAAGGACATAAAATTCGTGACCGATTATGGGCGTTAACATAAACTGCTTCCCACCCCTTACACCCGTCATTTAATTCGTGGGTGTCATTGTGGATTTCCAGAGCTTCATCGACGACAGCAAAAAGTTGATCGTCAAGCAACTGTGTTTTACCTGTATGCGGCACATTACTTCAACATTGGGTGTTAAAACCCCCTTACGCTATCGAGGAACTTTCAGCTTCCACTAAAAAGAAGGCTGACTATATCTTCAACAAACTGCACGGTATTCCCTGGGATAACGGTGATGTGGATTACAGCCTGCTCGAATCCCTCATCTCCCGTGCCACAACGCGTGCAGAATCCATCTACGTCAAGAGGTCAGAAAAAAAAATCTAGTCAAATACACGCCTACGCCCGTCGTAGATCTGTACGACAGAGGTTGTTCATTTTTGAAAACACTTAAATTTGGCCGCACTATGTGCATGGCATATAGGTCTGTAAGGAATTTCTGTTCAGCCTCCGTCGTTTGGGGACTTAGAGATTGGATGATTGAAGATGAACACGCACACCATAAGACGTGTGCTGAAAACAAACCCTTGGTTCCGTTCTGTACGGTCGGGTGTTTTCCCTGCTGATCAACTATGTAATGATATTGATTTTCCTGTCTTTATTAATATTTAAGATCATATTTTAGAGTAAATATTTTCATATTTCTTCTTTTCAGTTAATTCAAATTAAACTCATCTTTTCTAGACTACGGCCATGTTTCTTTTTTTCTTTCGTTTAGCTGCACGTGTCAGAAGCATGGTTTATTTCCAGGTTGTATTACGCAGTAATTAATAACAGACGCAGAGTAAAGCCGTGTCCATTTTTAGTTTTCGCGCTCGTAGAAAATAACCCCACTGGTCGATGGAAAGAAATCAAGTAGTGATCTGAGTTCGAGAGTAAGAAACTACGGGGTTCACAGTCCTCAGCTCAGAAGGACGCTAGTCTTGTAAAGAAAGACCACGCTTGGATGT
>CABEEJ010002817.1:16537-28642 GCA_901482245.1 Timema douglasi
GGGTTCAATCCTCGGTCCCGGCACAGATTTATCTGATTACCAAACCCTTCCTTCACCTCTGACAAGACATCTTGTGAGTGTGGGGAATGCCAGGCCTCCACCGTGGTTCGGATTCCACGTTAAACTGTAGGTCCTCCATTTCATCTCACAATCACCCTACCATTACACATTAGCGTAAGTGCGTATAAGTCGAACGGGTAGTAAGACGGGGTGCTAATAATAATAATCATAATAATAATGTCTACCCATTTTCCTAAAAGTATGTTCGGATTATCCGGAATTCCATATTACCGGAGTTTTACCGTACTCTTTAGGTAAAAGGTCTCAAACTTAGACCAGCTGAATAGCTACAGTTCACATACCCAGGACGTATCAGGGGGCCACAGAGACACAGAAACAAGCGTGTCTTACTACCCTCCAGGATTAAGCACATCTTAATCAAGCCAGTGTGAAACGGGATGAAGAAGATATCATTTAGAGGAAATGTAACACCATTTTAACTAAGGGAATGTGGGAAACAATACCACCCTTTGTACACCTAGCTGGAATTCGAATCCTGACCTTTCAAGTAGCGGCAAACTTGATTTTAAGAATCTGACGTTTAATCGACATGCTCACCGATATAACTCTAATATATATTTGATGCTATGTATTTAGAATCATTAATGTATATTTGATTTTGATTTTTTAAATTATATTCTCTAGAATTTTGAAGCATTTTAAAGAGTTGAGGGGCCTACCACCACGATAAAAGTATAAACATGTCGGTCCTACATCAATAGGCTACCTCCCAAACCAGGTGAATGAGAACTATACCCTGGTCATGTTAGGAAGGTATGTCCGAAAGGTCTTTTTTCTTACCGAAATCCTACTATATGTTAGAATTCTGACAAGGAAAAAGACCTTTCAGACATACCTTGGGGCTTGGTTCCGTGTGGCGATGAAGGTGAGGTGTAAATACACCCTTGACCTGTAATGTATGACACATCCTATCCCATTTCCCTCAATCCATAAAGGCGACCAAGAAACATGTGGTTGGATGAGATAATATATGTACCATCATCTTAGCTTATCTTATGACTCATCTAACTGTAAAATTATATATATTACTATGCTGGGAACCAAAACCTCCCCATTGGAGGGCAGATATAATGTTGGTGCCCCTTTTACACATGAATCAACATTACAGAGAAGTAAAACAACATCATGCATAATACATACTAAAGTTAAAAAATTGATCTGTCTCTACAACACTGAATCTGTCGGTAGAACTCTGGCTCTGTCGGTACAGCTCTGGCAGTGTCGCTACAACTCTGGCTCTGTCGCTACAACTCTGGCAGTGTCGCTACAACTCTGGCTCTGTCGCTACAACTCTGGCTCTGTCGCTACAACTCTGGCTCTGTCGCTACAACTCTGGCTCTGTCGCTACAACTCTGGCAGTGTCGCTACAACTCTGGCAGTGTCGCTACAACTCTGGCTCTGTCGCTACAACTCTGGCTCTGTCGCTACAACTCTGGCTCTGTCGCTACAACTCTGGCTCTGTCGCTACAACTCTGGCTCTGTCGCTACAACTCTGGCAGTGTCGCTACAACTCTGGCTCTGTCGCTACAACTCTGGCAGTGTCGCTACAACTCTGGCTCTGTCGCTACAACTCTGGCTCTGTCGCTACAACTCTGGCTCTGTCGCTACAACTCTGGCTCTGTCGCTACAACTCTGGCTGTGTCGCTACAACTCTGGCAGTGTCGCTACAACTCTGGCAATGTCGCTACAACTCTGAATCTGTCGCTACAACTCTGGCACTGTCGCTACAACTCTGGCAATGTCACTACAACTCTGGCAATGTCGCTACAACTCTGGCAATGTCGCTACAACTCTGGCAATGCCGCTACAACTCTGGCAGTGTCGCTACAACTCTGGCTCCAAGTACTGCTCACTCCACCTATGCTGTGCCACGAGCCGCCATCTCCTAATATTGCAAACCAAACTCAAACCCAATATGTGAGAACAATGTGACTCCAGCAATGACAATATTAAAATGGACACTAGGAACCGAATATTCGGGAAACACGTGCCATTAATTAGTCAGTAAGATGTTGCCGGTTCGCTTGCATTCAAGAAAAGTAAAACTCGGAATATACAAAAAAACAATTGTACAATAGCTTTAGTAGCCACGTGGTTTAAAGCGCTACTCTCGCAGTAGACTTGACTGCCGACGACGGGGAGATCATTGTTCAAATCTCGGTCAGGTGGGCAGGGTTTTTCCAAAATGGTTTCTCTTTCTCCCTCCCCCCACACAAATGATAGCCATCCTCATCTCTGAAACCATTAATGTAATTAGTATAAATGTGTGGGATGGGGTTAGCATAGTAATATTATTATTAGCACCGCGTCTTACTACCCGTTTGGGTTGTACGCACTTACGCTAATGTGTAATATTAGGGTGATTGTGAGATGAAATGGAGGACCTACAGTTTAACGTGGGATCCGAACCACGGTGGAGGCCTGACATTCCCCACATTCACAAGATGTCTTGTCAGAGGTGAAGAAAGGGTTTGGTAATCAGATAAATCTGTGCCGGGACCGAGGATTGAACCCCGGCCGCCAGCATAAAAGTCTGACACCTTACCCTTGGACCGCCAGGTCACCCTACGATCATAGTAATAAAACACCATAACTGACCACAAACCCCCTTCATCACAATGTTCCCCTCCCCCTTCCTTACTTACCCAAAAAAGCTTTCATACCCATTAAACCTATATTTTTTTAAATTTAATCCTTCCCGATTTCAAATTTGCGGACATGCTCCTGAAAGGCAGTTACTGCCAGGCGTTGATAGCTCCTGGTTGAACATTAACAAGATTTATATAACTAAAAAAAATATGTACTGACCTGTACCGACGAGGTATCCATGGGGTGATACCGTGAGCGGGCACCAGGGGCGAGAGAATACGCGTACTGCGGGTGCTTGCCAACTTTACATGACATGCATTGGCCCATATAGGTCTCGGGGGGAAACAAATCTTCCGTCTGAAATATCGAACACAAACACTTAACTCTTCACTTCCGCAATCAACACACAGTATGGACAGTTTTAATGTTTGTTATTGTATGATGACCTAACCTACAGTAGCCCCATGGCTTCTTTGGTGCTGACTGACAGCTTTGAAAAGTTACCAGACCAAATTATGTATCCCTACGCAGAACCGTATGATCTAGAAAAACATGTGTTTAGCAGCTGTCACTTCTGACGGTCAAAATTTAGGTATATACCTAAATGTTGACTGTCAGAAGTCGGCTGTGAGCTGTCAGTCAGCACTAAAGAAGCCATGAGGCTACTGTAGTATACAAAAAAATGTGTATTTTGTAAAAAAAAGTTATAAAATATTTACAAGAACGTGTCTTCATGTGACAATAATGGTTGACGGCAAAACAAATTGACAAAAAAGAAATAATCACCGACAAAGCACAACATTACTATAATTCCACAATGAAATGACATTTCACTGGTAGCTTAGACTCAATTAGGATTTCAAACACATACATATGTTAATGAAACAAATAGCCGAAGCTATTGTTGATGCATTTTAGAGAGGATACTACCTCAAAGATATCAGAATATGACATACATATGTATTGTTTTGTTTCACTAGACTGTACCTGTTCAATTTAATCAAATAGCACAGTGCAGTGAACAAAAAAACACTTCAATATCAACATTATATCTAAGAATCAAATAGTCAAAGTTATTATTTATAATTTAGAGAGGATTACTCCACCTAGATATCATATTCTGAAAATTGAAAAACGATACATGGACACGGGAATCGAACGTCCCGGCTTTGATTCTCGTGTCCAGGTGTCATTTTTCAATTTTCAGAAACATTATATTTGTTTACAGGTATAAGTTTTATTTAGTTAGTATATAAAAAAAAGGGTTACAGAATTATGGATAGTTTTAAATGAGCTCTGTTTATGTTTAGGCCTGTTTTATAAAGTAGGGCTAATTATTTTGATTTAGACCGTACTCCAAACATTCAACTCAATATGTGTGTGTGTGTGTGTGTGTGTGTGTGTGTGTGTGTGTGTGCACGCGCGCGTATTTATATACATACTCTAATGCTGAAATTCAGATTATGTTTATTGAAATTATAAATATTTTAATTTGAAAAAATTATATTTTTATTTCATATTGTAAATATTTGAGTAAAAAAAAATCACAAATAGGAAAGTATATATATATGTTTTAGAAGAAACTTCACTCAAACCACATGAGGATTCAGAGGGCAGGGTGAGGGAGTTTCGTGTCCCCATCCTCCCCCACTCAAGATTTTTTTTAGCTAATATTAACAAAAGTAACTAAAAAACTAAACAGATTAATTCTATGTTATAATCATTACTAGTTCTACTGTCAAGTGATACATCATTAGTCAGTTGCTTACCATATCAATCACTGTTAATTATTGATTCACATTTTTTGCATGTAATTTAATCAACAAAAATAAAATAAATGAATCTGTATGCATTTCTTTCAAAACTTTCTAATTAATTTATAAATTTACTCTCAAAATTTGAAGAATTTTTTTTCATCAGAATTTCCCAAAGGAGAATTCACCCCTCGGTTTGGTCCGTTGAGAGTGCCCCCTCCTCTCCCCTCTTCATTTCTCACAAAAATCTGGGATGTCTCTCCTTCATGTAAATTCTGGATCCACCCCCTCATGAAAATCCTAGATTTGCCCCTTGCCGAAAATTTGGGCCATGCCCCCCTTCCCAAAGGTCCAAGCCACGCCCCATCCTCACAAAAAGATTGGATCTGCCCCTGACTCAAAATTGACAGATTGTTTACTAATTAGAGATATTAAAACATTACCATAATTAACATAATAACATAATATCTAATTAACAAAAATAAAAGTCTGTGGCTGAAATATATGCATATATGAACATTGTATGGTATTTAAATCGAATAAATTTTACTGTACAGTTGCCCACCAGCATCAAAATAGAAACTTAGTAAAAATAAATCTTACAATAAAATCGTATGTTTTTAATTTTTCATGATATTCCAAGTTATCTTTTAGCCATACCACAAAATAAATAAAAAGCTGTTGTCTTCGATTAACTCTAACTTTGAATGATCGGCCGACACCAGTCTCCGAAAATCCTGCCGATAAAACGAATACAACCACACAACAGTTTCACAAAATGCAATAAAATTAAAAACATAAAAGTCAAGGACAGAAGCACATGATTGGAAAATTAAATGTTTTATTACCACTTTAATATAATTATTCATGTGAAAATATGCTGCTGTTATAGTCATAAACCCACTTATTTTAATATTTTTTAAGCCCCACATCTTACCACCAGTTCGGATTATCCGCTAATTATGATAATGGTTCTTAGTGATTAGGAAGGCTATATATATAGAGGGTATCCGTGTGGGAGGAGAGTGGAAAATCATTTTCGAAAAACCACCCTTAGAATACCCGACCGAGATTCAAACCTCAATCTCCTTGTCATCGGCAATCCAGCCTTATGTGAGAGTAGCGCCTTAGACCATGCAGCCACCAAATCAGGTATAAACCTATTTATTTGACCCTTTTTACAAATTTCCTTGGTTTACAGACACAAGAATGTATTAATCATTGTAAAAAATAGTTTACAAATAGGTCTAGTCCCAACAAGGGCCGGATCAAGAGTTTTATTCACCCGAGATGAAACTTTAAATTTGCACCAAAATTTTACTATGCATAATATAAATAAACCGCATCCCTGCGTGCCTCGGAATAATAATGATAGGGTGCCCAAAAAAATCAGGTGCTTATGTAATCAGTTGATTCAGAATGCTAACAATAAACAACCCGAATAAAAAAGAAGTTTAACAGATTTTACATTTTTTTTAAAGTAAATATGAGAAATTTAATGCATATACCAGGTCATGTGTTAATTGAGAAAACATAACACACTTATATTTTATATCTTTGTAAGATACTAGTGATTACTGAAAAAACAAAAAAAACAAAAACTAGACCACATGAAAACATTTATTTGTAAGAGTCCGATATATGTTGACCTGAGTAAATTCCCGAGAACATCAAGATGTGTGCCCATTTGTCTAGCTTTTAAAGAAACAAGTTTATTGTAGGCCATAGTCCAGAGCACATGGCGGCCTCCCAAGACGCATATACCATGATATAGAGTACAACCGTGTTACAGTCTGGTCATGCTCGACTCGACATCACAGACTCGGAACAAACCTACATGATACGGCTACTGAACCACTCGGCCATGAGACTCCATAGACGAAGGCAAAAACTACATCGATGATGAGCATATGTGAATCTTTGAAATTATGAGAGAAATTCAATTAATTCTAGATTTGAATTCAATGAGATAGTTTATTATTATTATTATTATTATTATTATATTTAGCACCGCGTCTTACTACCCGTTCGGGTTATACGCTTTAAGTACTAATTACTCTAATGGATTAGGAATTGGGAAGGTTGAATTAGAGGAAGTGAACCCGCATTTGCGTGGAGGGAGAGTGGAAAACCATTTAGGAAAAACCAACCCCGGTTCACCCGACCGAGATTCGAACCTCGATCTCCCCCGTCCTCAGCAGTCGAGCTCAACACGACAAGCGCGTTAGCCAACTACGCCGCCACCGAGGCGGGTGAGATTAGTTAAAAGATTCTAATAAATATTTCATACTTGCTGAGCCAATTAATATAATCAGACCAGAAACCGTTTGTGTAGTAGAGTGGATATAGAAATTATGATTTCCAGGTCGTAGAGCAGGGGTTTCCAACTTAAAAAGTGCCCGAGGGCCGCATTATAGTCGGCTAAGGGGTGAAAGTAAATAGGACTCAAGGAGAAAGTTGTTATAAAAATAGAACACAACTAAGTTTATTACTGAATGAACATAAGTTGGAGCTTCCATGTATTTTTCCCACACAAATAAAAACATTCCATTTCTTGGTTAAGAACTTTGATTCTACTAAAGTAGAGTACTTTTCCAAGAAACTTTGTGGTCCGCAAAAAAANGCAAAAAAAAAAAAAAACATTGTTGGTCGCCATTTGTAAACCCTTGCCTTAGAGCAATCACATGGGTGGCAGTTGTTTGGGACAGAGAATATATATATATATATATTTTTTTTAAAGTATCTAGACCAAATTTTTATATTTATTCAACCTATACCATGATGGAAATGCTATTATCTTAATTTGATGTTTAACATTTTTAAGATTAATCATATTGATAACATTTTTTTTAATAAACCTAAAATGTGTCTAAAATGTTAACCAACATTTTTTGAAATATTTTTTTATTTGATTAGATGAGCTACCCCCCCAATATTCATGACCAAGACTAAGTCCTGTATTTTTCCAACAAATATAAAGGTGCAGTGGCGGTCTAAGTTTACTGACAAAAGGAATGGACCTGTCGTAAGACAGAACACCTAATAATAACCATATACACATCATTATAACAATGGCTTGAAGCTTGATGAGCACACTTGCTTATTTTCTGAATATGAATAGGTGATATTGTTTGCTAACCCAAATAAGATCGAATTTGAACAATACTTTGACTTGATATTTAAAATACTTTTTTACGTGGTCTATCCAGAGTTTGGAAGAAAATTTCAAAAATGGGTCATAATAAAATCCTAAAATCAGTTTCTATAAAAAATAAATGTTACAGAACTCTGTATGTACTTTCTTGCTATATTGTTTAAAAATGGAGATATTTACTCAAAGCTCGTAATATATTATGTGAAACGAAATAATATACACTAGAAAACCAAGCATAAATTGCGCTAGACTTATGAAAAACATTTTTTGAGTCTCGATTTTAAATTTTATCTTTTTTTAAAAAGAATTAATGTCCTCATTTGTATAATTGGACCGATAAAAAAAGATCAATATTGGGTCCACAAGGGTTAACACTTAGTATTAAAATTTCTACTTCCGTTTAAAAATTTTGACATTTTATTAGGTGTTGCAACCTTCATTTATAATCATTTTGGCCAATAAAAATTATAAATATTGACTATGGAGGTAGATCGCCCTTTATTAAACTAATCTTTAATTTTAAGTTTAAACAGACACACAGAGAGACGGCATTGCAAAGACCATTTTTTAGGGTTCGGAGTGTTATGAGACGTCGACATCCATCAACATTTCAGGTTAGATTTTCTTTTGCTGTTGCAATACTTTAATTTTAGTGTTTGAAAAGTTAAGAAATATATATATTTGCGTATAGCTTGAAAGTTTTTAGTTTTATAAAAGTATGCTTCGAATAAAATATTTGTAAGATAAATAGAGGTTTGTAATGATAAGTAATTTCATATCTCAAAGAGTTACGAAGATATGATAAAAAATGATAATTTACCCATCAGACCGGAGCCCTTAGAGTCATTTTGCAAAAATAGTGAGGGTAGCCATTTTGTTTGAAATATTTATAAATGTTTTGAAATAAAATTTAATCAAAGTCGTTAAGAGCCGATTTTGAGAAAATTTGTTTTTTTCTCTTTTTGCCCTTCAGTCAAACTACCCTTAATTTCAGGGTTAAATATCCAATTCAAAAAAAACCTGGGGCAGCCCAATGGAATCCCTAGATATCAATTTATAGCCCGATCGGTAAAATAGTTTAGTCTTTAGTTGGAGGTACAGACACACAAGAATTTAAAAACCACTTTTTCAGATTCAAGAGGTCATGGAATATCGAGATTCTTCAAAATGTCGAGTTCAATTTGTTTTACTATCACAATACTTTCTCTACCTGTAAGATAGCGAGAAAGTAAAAAGAAGGTATATGGTGTTATTTATCAGATAGAAAGGTGAGTATGCACGGGACATGAAAAAAGATAAGTGTTTTTGTAGTTTTTATAGTAAACTTGTTTTGTTTTTTTTGCCGAAATAAACCAAATAATGCTTTAGTACAAATATGGAGTTTAATTTTCTTCGCATATTGATATCAACATTTGTTGAATATCTGTCAATAGTGTCCTGGAATTTAATGACAACATTTTCTCTTAATTTAAAAAGTTTTGTCATCTAATGCCGCAATGTTCATGAAAGATATTCAACAACTGTTGATATCGCCATGTGAAGAAAATTAAACTATATGTTTATACAAAATAAATATTTTATTTATTTTGCCCAATACATTTTTTTGTTATAAAAACTGCAAAAACACTTACCTCTCCACGCGTCCCCATCTTAAAAGAAACCCGTCAAATAGCTTAGGCTGTAGTTAGAGGCACAGAGAGAGGGGCAGACAGAATTGTAAAACCTGTTTTGTTTTTTAGTTTGTGAAAATATAAAATGCCAAGATTCATCATAATCTTGAGGGAAATATATTTTATAATTAAAATATAATTATTCATATGAGAAAGTAAAAATTGTGTCTTGGACTGCCGTCGACGAGGTTCGAATCTCAGTAGGGTGTACCAAAGGAGGTTTTTCCAAAATTGTTTTCCATTCTCCCTCCACACAAATGCGGGCAGACTTCTTTTAAATATAACCTTCCTAATCCTTAAAACCATTAGTGTAATTAGTACATAAGTGTATAACCCAAACGGGAAGTAAGACGCGGTGCTAAAAAAACAGTTGATGCATTAACCTTAAGTTTCATGGTTTGCAATTATCTAACAAAATGCACCATATTTATTGTTAAAAAAATTACAAACAAAATTATTAAAAATAAATATCAATTTCCCTGTACAAACACCTTTAGCTGAATATATTTTAAAAGCAAAATACAACTTAGAAGCAATAATCTAACACAAATGATAAATTTATTTATAGATTTAAATTTATTTATAGATTTAAATTGTTACTAACGAAATTGTTATAGTGAAACTAAAATTACTGTACCTGACACAAACAATTCACGAGAATAAAACAAGAAATAATGAACATGATGTAAATCTATTCGTGCCATTCATAAAATGTAAACCGATTCTTTCCTGAAGGAAATGAGCAGGTCTTTTAACTATCAACCAGCTTGTGTGAGTGAGTCATTGTGTATTTTGCACAATTATCAGAGCTGTAAAGTGGGGAATCTTTCACGGAACATAAATTCAAAACACTGACATTAAGGAGAGTACAGTCGGTTGTGAACGTCATAAAGGTGTTAAAAAAAAAGTTTTATGGACAATTTGTATAGTCTGGGTTTGTCAGGAGAAACACTAGTGAAAGGTGAATGCGGTTGAGATGAGAGAGTTAAGGAATATGTGTGAGAAAACTCGTATGGACAGTCAGTAATGAATAGGGTGCTGAAGAGATGATAGAGAATACAATAGGTCCGTGTGAAGGAAGCGTCTTAAAATGGTTTGGGCATGTTGAGAGGATGAGTGTGAATCGAGCGATGAAGGAAATATATGAAGGTAGAGTGTGCAGATCAAAAGAAAGAGGTAGGCCACGCAGGACGTGGTTAAATGTTCTATATGAATGTGTGAAAAAGAGGAACATTAAGAATGTTAACAATAAAAGAGCATGTATGTTGTTGAAGGGAGTATGCAAGGATAGGGAAGTGTGGAGAAAGTTAGTGAAAATGGTGGATTAAGTGTGGAGTTGTTTTTTGAGCTATGTGCACAGTTTCTTGCCTACCCCGTAAGGGAACAGAGCTTTTAGATATTTATATGTATGTCTATTGTATAGTCTGATTCTCATATAATGTTAGCAGTGGCGGTGAAACATTTTTTGTCTGAGGAAGAGGGAAGGGGTGAGGAGAGGAGGAGAGGGTAACAGATGACGGTCAACTTATAAATAATATCTTAAAGATATTAATACTATCTGTCAAAAGTGACCGTTTCAGATCACATGACTGGACTTATGAATGTATGTTTTAGTAATTTCTTTTACTGTTAAATACTGTTCTCTCCGCCACTATTCTAATATACTTCTCTCCGAGCAATTTTTCTTTTAAATTGGTTGCCGCAGGTATTTGAAGGTGCTTTTTAAATCGGATAGGTCTATATCTACAAGTCATTTGGAGATTTTTTTAAAAATAACAATCGAGTTCAATGTATACTGGTTGGTTTTTTATGGCAATTATAAAAAAAACTTATTTTACACTGCTTGTGTGTGCTACATGTAAAGAGCAAGGAAGAAAATGCTTCTGAATGTCCATAGAGTTTGTTTGTCTATCATGATCATTGCACGATATCTATCATAAGCAGAAGTCTGGAATTTAAAAGTTAGTAGCCACCACGCACTAGCATGTGCAACTCGAGCCCGGAATTCTAAAATTTCTATTAGATTATTTTTGATAAGTTAAAAACTGAAAAAATTAAGAAATATTGATGCTGCGAGATAACTTTAGTACTACATTTCATAAATCTGTCCAAAGCAGGTTATGGTAGACCCAGTGGAGAAACGTGTGTGGCTGGAAACTAGAATTTTACAATTTTAATAACATTTACTTTTGATCCTTTTTACCCTTTTGGTACTTTTTTTTAATCCTTTTGTCTCTTTAACCACTTCCCACCTTTATACCCTTTTTAATAGATTTACTTTTTTTGCCATTTTGCATCTTATAACCCTTTTCACCTTTTTGAACTATGTTCCCTTTATGCTTTTTTTGCACTTCACTTCTTTTTAACCTTTTTTATTTTATTAGATTAGTAAAACAATTTATCACAAAGTAGGCTACTCTTTTTGCTCTTTTTATTGTCTCTCTTTACTGTTTTTTTTAAATTACCTTTTAAGGGTCATTCAAGTATTATATAAGCATCTTAGCAGGATGGGGGTGGGGGGGTTTCAAGCCTTTTTTTTATTTATGTGGACAAAAGGGAAGAGGGGGGTTGTTTATAAATATAATAATTCATATACTCACTAATAATACTATTGTTTATTATTTCAATTAAGTTTTAATTGAAATTTAATTTTTTTTTATATAAATTCTAAATCTACCTGTTTATTATGATAAATATAAATTTGTTTTAACAAAGCTTTTATTGTGAATTATTTCTCACAGTTAATTTACACCTCTACTTTAATAATTACCAGCAATTTAAAATTAAATAAAATTATTGATTATTCCTGTGAACAAATTATAAAAAATTTGACCAATATTGAATAAGCAAAGCTTAC
>CABEEJ010002817.1:40950-55202 GCA_901482245.1 Timema douglasi
TGGGGGGGGGGGGGGGGGGGGGGTTAATCCCTCTCTCCCCAGATGCTAGGAACCAATTTAAATACGCTTTATCATGCCAAACGTATTTGATTGGCATTATGTTTATTGACCCGAGTGTAGCGAGGTCCTGTTTAAATTTGAACATTTGCTCCGTGATAACGTGTCAAATGCATGTGCCGATTTCAGCGGAATTTAACAGGGACATTCTTGGAACCCAACAATGTGTGTACACTCTGTTTTTATTTAAAGGTAGCAGCCTTTCCTTGACGGATTACATTATTGCCATAATTAAGCTACGTCATAGGGGAAACTTTTATGGTAGGCTTGCTACTTGCTAGCTTCCAGTGTAAAGAGAAGTGTACATAGTTTTTCAATATGGTTATGTTTCAAAAAGTTTTTTTTATTTAATTGCTAATCTCAAGTGAATTGCATTTAAATTTTCTTAACACTAGAACGAGTAGTCGGGGCGTTTTTATATTACATATATTGCGAGACTGATATCTTATACCGTGTGAACAATGTAGCCTTTATGAATATCATGAACTTTTGAATTTAGTAATAATTTGGTTTTCTATCTATCTTGATCACCAAGGAGAAATTTTAATTCAGAATCCAAGGAGATTTTCTACTTGAAATCCAAAGAGAAATCATAAGACTGAAGCAACGCATTACTTAATTCTTATCATGATGATTGTAGCCTTAGCCAGGGAGGTCTATAATTTATTGTTCACAGAACTTCTAGTTTAAAATTCTATTGTCCTGAAAAAAGAAGAGAAGATAATATTAACATACTCAAGGTAGTTGTGTTTACAGTCATCACCGCTTGGAATGCCAATCTATATAGCAGATCTATAATTCGCGGTAATGCGACTCGCACTGATACTAAACACATACAAAAACAGAGTAGAGCGTGACGCGGTGAAGGTGAATTTATAAAAAGTTGTAGAGAAAACTGCCCGGATGACGGCGCATTAGTCCGTGTGATCAGGGTATCATCGGATAGGTTTAAAGATAGCAGCAATCTTTAGTTCTGTATCAAGATCATGTCATACATTTAATAATTTGCATTTATTCACCTTAATTTTGTGTCACGTGATTTTAATTTTATAATAAATTTATTTAGAAATGGTTTTAAATATTTAATCTTAAAAGTAATATTTTGATTATTCCTAGTTTTACTTAACAATCTAAGTTTTATTTATTTAGCATCACGTCTTACTATTCGTTCGGATTATACTTATGTACTATTATTATTATTATTATTATTATTATTATTATTATTATTATTATTATTATTAGCACCACGTCTTACTACCCATTCGGGTTATAACCCACTTGCGCTAATGTGTAATGTGTTGGGTGATTGTGAGATGAAATGGAGGACCTACAGTTTAACGTGGAATCTGAACCACGGTGAAGGCCCGGCATTCCCCACATTCACAAGATGTGTTGTCAGAGGTGAAGGAAGGGTTTGGTAATCAGATAAATCTTTGCCGGGACCGAGGATTGAAACCCCGGCCGCCAGCATAGAAGTCAGACACCTTACCCCTGGACCGCCAGGTCACCGAAGATGCGGTAAAAACACACACACACGTTTTTTTACAGCATCTTAAAACTCGTTCGGGTTCCATGCTCAGGTTAATAGAATAATAATAAGGAAGGTTTGGATATACGAGCAAATGCACCCGCATTTGTATCGAGAGAGAGTGGAAAACCATTTAGGAAACATCTTCTGTAAACTGACTGGGACTCGAACCTTGATATCACTATATACATGCACATAATGGAGGTAGAAATGTCAAGGTAATATTTCACGTTCATTTCTGCAGAATTGGGGTTCAATTCAATGGCCATAACCGTTACCACAGAAGTATTGGACGAGCGACGTGGTTCGTCCATCGATTCTGGCAAGATACCATTATTGGCTGGTTTAATAGACCATCGCCTCCGTATTGCACCGCCGGTAACGGAAGTTTCTCGGGTTCTACTGAAATGAGATGACTCTCATGTGCCTACATCATTTGTGGTATTGTGCGACCTACAAAAACCACACCGATAAATAAATCGATATAAATACACCAGACCAGCAGGTTTAGGAAATTCCAAATAATAATAATAATAATATTTAGCACAGCGTCTTACTAACCGCTCGGGTTATACGCTTTAAGTACTAATTACGTTAATGGATTAGGAATAGGGAAGGTTGAATTAGAGGAAGTGAACACGCATACGCGTGGAGGGAGAGTGGAAAACCATTTAGGAAAAACCACCCCAGTTCACCCGACCGAGATTCGAACCTCGATCTCCCCGTCCTCAGAAGTCGTGCTCAACGCGCGTTAGCCAACTACGCCACCGAGGCGGGTAATACCAAATATATCCCGTACATATTTAACAGGCACTTTCTAAACCAACCGATTATATCGGCAAACGAGAATTCTATGAGCGAGAGCGAAAGGGTCTAACCTATTTTGCCGGAAAAGGTATTTCCACATACCTTCCAGGATTCTTTTAAATGCCACAATTGACACAGAACCAACGGTTTTACTGCCCTTCCGAAGAAAGTTGTGCTACAAACATTTATTGCTTAAGAAAAAATATGTCAACACGGGCTGGGTTCGAACCCATAAACATCGGGTCTTGAGGCGTGCACTTTACCACATGACCACCGAGGTCAACNAAGATTTATCTGATTACCAAACCCTTCCTTCACCTCTGACAAGACATCTTGTGAATGTGGGGAATGCCAGGCCTCCACCGTGGTTCGGATTCCACGTTAAACTGTAGGTCCTCCATTTCATCTCACAATCACCCTACCATTACACATTAGCGTAAGTGCGTATAACCCGAACGGGTAGTAAGACACGGTGCTAATAATAATAATAATGTGAAACCTTTTATGAAAAACTACCTTCGTTGCACCCGATATCCTTGTCACCTTCAAACAAATCTATTTAGTAGAATGACACCTTAGACAACACAACCACTGATGTGGGCAACTATGATTTGATAAGGTTTTCAATTATCTCACCCTTATCTGTGAGTATCACATTTTACAAAGCTGCTCAAGTACCACAACCAGTTTTTTTTAATTGCCCACGCAATACGCAAGATCTACAATGAGGTGGGGATGAGGAAGTTAAAATTACAAGAAATGTACCTGTATTCACATATAGTTGTCGTTTTAGGGAAAACCACCCTCAGCACCCATTCAGGATTTGGACCTCTAGCTTGTCACAGTATAAAAAAAAATGGGGTGTGGCTGTGTCATGGACACGGCCGTGTGTTGTACGTGAATACCTTTATGTAACGAGTTGTATTAAAACTTAAACGAACATCGTAGCTTCTCCGAGTCAAAAGTTATACTAATTGCAAATCTCGATACGCAGCAAAATGACCTCAAAATGGCGGCGCTTCCCCCTCCACTGCACGCGATGCGTCACTATTCTCGCGTATCGTAATGCATTCTTTGATCCTTTAGCTATCCAGTGGTATAATTTAATTTTGGATGTAGAGGATAGATTCGAAACTACAACGCCAAACTGTATCCCCAGATTTTGTTATCAATAGGGTTTTTGGATTGCCCCCGTATGGTAGCAAATTTAAAGACGTATTCACGTCAAAAATTCGCCTTGCACAATTATGCTTTGCCATAAAAGAAGTGACATTTAAAATCCCTAATTTTTTGTTCAATTACTTCCATTCCGAGCATTTGAGAAATGATAACCACAAGAAAAGATTGGGGGTAATTGAATTGCATTTTGTCGCAGATTTGAATGAAAAATTACACATATATGTTCAATTAAACATTTTCTACACGATTTTAGTGTATAGAGTTATAAAACTAGCTCCAACATCATACTTTTCCAAGCATAAACCCACTAACGAAAAATATTCAAACCTAATACATACAATAAATTAAAGTTTAATTATGTGTTGCCTTTGTTGGTTATTTAATAATAATAATATTTGGCACCACGTCTTACTACCCGTTCGGGTTATACGCTTTAGGTACTAATTACTATAATGGATTAGGAAGTGGGAAGGTTAAATTAAAGGAAGTGAACCCGCATTTGGGTGGGGGGAGAGTGGAAAACCATTTAGAAAAAACCACCCTCAGTTCACCCGACCGAGATTCGAACCTCGATCTCCCCGTCCTCAGCAGTCAAGCACAACACGACAAGCGCGTTAGCCAACTACGCCACCGAGGCGGGTTGTGTGTTGGTTATTTAATATATTTTCCATTACAGGCTTGCTAGACCTGTCATAGCTTCATATGCCTTATATTCTAACTTGAGATTAGGACAGGCACAGCATCCAGTCTCCGGCCATTAATTTATCAATGTGAAAGGATAAACCCAAATTTAATCGATACTTTTTTGGCCATGCCGGGAATTGAACCTGGGACCCTTAGCTCGGGAGACAAACACGCTACCGATTTGAGTTAAGGAGTTGACTAATTTGAATACAATACTATAGTTAATAATGAGCTCTCGTGCATTTTGTAAATACAAATTATTATTATTATTAGCACCGCGTCTTACTACCCGTTCGGGTTATACGCACTTACGCTAATGTGTAATGGTAGAGTGATTGTGAGATGAAATGAAGGACCTACAGTTTAACGTGGGATCCGAACCACGGTGGAGGCCTGGCATTCCACACATTCACAAGATGTCTTGTCAGAGGTGAAGGAAGGGTTTGGTAATCAGATAAATCTTTGCCGGGACTGAGGATTGAACCCCGGCCGCCAGCACAGAAGTCTGACACCTTACCCCTAGACCACCAGGTCACCTGTAAATACAAGTTATTGTAGAAAATGAACTTATATTGTATGTCAGTAAAAAGATGATTATTTGTGCAATGAATGTATCAAGTACATAAAATTAACATCTAAGGAAGGAAATTCGTTTCACAGAACATGCATCAAGGAAATGAAAACTTGATGTAATAAAAACAAACTTGTTTTACAAAGATTTATAATTACATACAAGTTGAATAATAACAAACAAAAGATGTGAATTTATTTTTAACACAAATCTTAAACCCGTTATATTTGTTAACTTAGACATAAAATAAAATTACAATGGTAAAAATCCATGATTACCAGGAAAAGAAAGGTCAAGAACAGGTCACATTATTTTAAATTTTTACGTAAAAGATGTAGTAATATAAAAAACATTAACCTAGATGTAGTAACTAATATTGTAAGACATTTAACAGCGTTATGAAAGATGAAACATTTCCATCATTAAATTACTTTATTGTTAACATAACACAACTTATAAATTTATCTTATAAGTTACTAAATTGATAAGTTTGGTTGAATTGTGCTATATTTGGTAGAAGACACGAGAAAGATAGATGGAAACATTTAAATCTGGTGATGACGATCAATATTCTTCAAGAGGCAGCAATCACCTCTCTGTCCAGTGGCAGCAATGCAAAATGTATTCTTCTTTTCATTGTAAAATCCGTATTGTGTTTGTTCCTTTTATATATTTCTATCCACCTTTACTCTACCTTATTTCTTCAAAATTAAAAAAAAAAGCATCTTAAAGGAGAAGCAATGATTGGGGATGATAATTTAAATATTACTGAAAACAACATATCAATTGACAGGGTTTACAAGTTTAAATATTTAGGAATAATAATTACACTAGAAATAATGATGTCAGATCGGGAATTAGGACAAGAATAGTCTGGAAATGCAGTAAGTAGACTTTTAACATCATCTCTGCTTTTAAAAAATGTAGAACTCAGAATATACAAACCAATAATTTTATTTGTTGTTCTACAAGGGTGTTAAACATGATGAAAACAAATTTAAGGTGTTTGTAAACAAGGGAAGATATTTGGCTCATAAAAGGCATGAGGCTACTGGGGAGTGGAATAGGTTACATAATGATAAGTCACATATCCTGCATTCATCACCAGACATTGTTAGGATAGTAAAGTCTTGTAGATTACGGTGGGCAGGACATGAAAGACAGATGGGATATTCTAGAACCTTGTTTAGGGCACTGACTGGCAAACACACTGGGTAGACCTAGAGGCAGATAGAAGAATATCATCAGAATGAAACTGAAAGATAGTTTGTAATGAGGTGGACTGGATAGAACTAGCTCAAGATAGGGATAGGGTGTAGTGAGGGGGACTGGATATAACTAGCTCAAGATAGGGATAAGGTGTAATGAGGTGGACTGGATATAACTAACTCAAGATAGGGATAAGGTGTAATGAGTTGGACTGGATATAACTAGCTCAAGATAGGTATAGGTGGCGTACTTTTGTTAAGTGCGGAAATGAACTTTTGAGTTCTTAATGCCATAAAGTAAGTAAATAAAAGAGTAACACTACAAACACTCGACAAAAAAACCAACAACTCGCAGTTGCTGGTCACTGGTCAATGCACACCACTAGAGAGATCCTGTTCTCAAGAAATTGAGTATACCTGTTTTTCATGATTGGTTGCAAAAACATCCGAGTATGTAACTTTAGTAAGCTTTTAACAACAGATAACTCATTTGTTTGAATACATACACATACTTTTGAATGGTCTTTTTTATGTTAAATACTAGAAATTGTCTTTGGTGAACGCGAAGTATTTAGAGTTTAATTGGGTCGCTTGTGTTGAGATATAATTATTTATTTCAACGCAAGAAACACTTAACTTATTCTATACATACAATGTACACTACACCATTTTAGTAAATGTTTTATATTAATATTATGTGATACATAAGTTAATTCTAAACATATGTAACTGAACCAACACAGAGCAAATAGATTCAACTAAAGTAGTATCAAACGAAGTTAAGATGGCATTATATAAAAGTGTGTTGACGTCAACATTGTTTTACGGATGTGAAGCGTGGGTTTATCGGGAGAAACACAAGAGCAAGGGGAATGCGGTTGTAATGAGATATCTAAGGATTGTATGTGAACAATCTCGTTAGACAGAGTCAGTAATGAATGGGATCTGAAGGAGTGAGGTTTGAAAGGGAATACAACAGGTCAATGTGAAAGAAGCGTCTTACGTTGGTTTGGACATGTTGAGAGGATGAGTGTGGATCGAGTGATGAAGCAAATATATGAAGGTAGAGTGTTTGTATCAAAAGAAAGAGGTATGCCATGTAAGAGAGGACTAAATTTTATATACAAATGTGTGAAAAAGAGGGATATTAAGAGTTTTAAGAATAAAGGAGCATGTATGACTCGGTGTATGGGTGTTGTTGAAGCGAAGGGAGAATGCAAGGATAGAGAAGTGTGGATAAAGTTAGTGAGGATGGATTTAGTACAGTTTTTTTTTTTTTTTTTTTTTTTTTTTTTTTTTATAGTTNTTTAGCTAAATGCAGCAACGAGGTGATTAGGTATGTTTATGTATTAACGATTGTTTATTAGTAAATGATAATGTAACTCCTTCCTTTACTTGTTTTTTTTTATGTAGTTTGTTCTCCGATTAAAATTAAAACTTAATTGTTACACTCACATTTAAAAATTAAAATTAAGATTTTGATCAGTTTTATAATTTAATAATGGCACAGCCATAAAAAATGTTCTTTTAAATTACCAATAATAAACTATGATCTAACATATCTATAGTAACATTTTGGGTTCCTACCATAATGTTTACAGAATAAACTTTGTACATGCTACAAATTTGTCATTTAATTCGGCTACCCCAAGACAATCACGTTAAGTCAAAATAAAAGCGTTTACAAACACAAATGTCCTTGGTGCATATAATTTAAGAGCCTGATTGTAAGGATTACTCGATATCCATAATATCGTCATCCTTTGTTTCTGTATTCTCTTCTTCTTCCTTGTCACCCGTATCTTCGGTTTCATTCTTTAATTCCTTATTCGTATGTTCCTCAGCTGTCACTTCCTCAATCTCCGCGAACTTGTCTTCGCAGGCTTCCTGGTGTTCTTCTTCTTCCTTCACCTTGACAACGATCGGTGTTTTGTCTTTCTTCATTTTGGATAAAGTGGTTCTGGCCTTGAAATGGGAGGGTTCCACCGTGTCGCTCCATCTTGAGGACACCTGCCCGTCTTCCCTCCCTAACCTTCTCAGAGTCGGCGGAGGAGAATCACATTCGTCTTCTTCTAGATAACGCCGGTTTACCTCTCGAACATCCGTCTCTGCCAAGAGAGGGACGACTTTCTCGTGGATTCCCTCAAGAGCTTCATAGAATGCTTCCGAGTTAGCCTAGAGAGGAATACAATTAATTTAGAAAAATACAAGAATTTTATGTAGCTAGCAATTTTAGCAAGTCTGGGGAGCAAGTATTTGAAATGGTGGGGTTAGATTTTTTTTTTTTTAAGAATTTGTCATAGGTTTTCTTAAACTATTTCTAAAATTCATGGCAGGAAATATTTTTGTTGTAATATTGTCTCACGGCGTGTTTATTTTTACTAGTTTTACTCGGCAAGAGGCCTAGAATAGACATGTTGACGAAGCTCATGACTTTAAAGAGAATCATTAGGAAAGTAATAATAGATGTATACATATTAGAGAACGGTCGAATCCACTATTTCTCGAATCTGAATCTACATTTTATTTTCGAATCTCAAATCTTGAATCCGAATCCTAGCAAATTGTTAGAAATTTTAATGATTAACAAATAGACCTGTATTATACAATATAGGCCTAAACTGTAAAATTAAGATTTATTTCAATGATGCTTTCAATTTTAATCAACCCCAGCCCCCCCTCGCAAAATACAGGTTAAAATCCAGTCAAATTAAACAATCTAGACTCGATAAGTATGTCAGTACGAAGTGTGGAGGAGAAGAGTGGATCATGGAGTAGTAGAGGTGGTGGAAAGGAGACGTCTCCCAAAGAGACCTGGCCAGTGGCTGTAAACTGTTCAGGATAATGATGATGATGATGATGATAATGATGTTAGTACAAAAATTATTAAAATTGAACATTAATGTGTATTTTAACTTTAAATATTTTAATTAACAACCCCTACTTAAATATATGAATTTTAAAAACTGACTTAATGACTTTCTACACAACATACGAATACTGTTACCTTCATTTTAGCGAGCTCATTTTCCGTGTGACGCAGCTTCTTGGAAGTGAGGGTGAGATTGGTAGCGAGTTCCTTTGCCGAAACACTCGTCTTGACAGCCTTGTCCTTGACTTCCTTGAGCTCTTCACGAAGTGATAGCATTTTGGTTTCGGTGTCGATGCGAGCCTTCTCACTCCGCTTCAACTGCTCCCTCAGCTGGTCCACATGAAGGAGGCTGCCCCGGAACATGGTATAGCCGTCGGGTAGTGCCACGGATTCCTTGGACTCGTCCATATCCTTCCTGGCCCGCTTGGAAGGCGGAGACCCGCCCACCTCGAATACCGGAAGCAGGCGCTTGTTACCGTACGCCAGCGCGGCTAGAGCCTCGGGGTCCGTCTCCTTCTTCTCCTCCTTTGGCTTGTCCTTGACATCGTTTGGCTCTTTGCCGGCCGCCTCGTCCTCTTTCTTGGGCTTGTCTGTCAGCTTCCTGTAGTGGAGTGAATCTCTTGTAACCACTTTCTGCACCAACTTACGCACCTGAAAATAAAAATACTACATGTTTACCTCCTTATATTGCTGAGAAAACTAATTAAATTTATATTTAGCAACAAGCTTGTAAGGAAGTGTGTCATCCTTCTAAGCAAAGGGTCGCGGATTTGATTTCCGGTACGGCTGAATTTTTTTCTTGTAATCATTGGTGAAATATGGGTTTTCCCCTTTCATATTGATAGATTAATGGCCGGCCATCCTAGTCTTAAGTTAGACAAGTTATGACAAGCCTAAGCAGCCGGTAGCGGAAAATATATGGCTTGAATAAAGAACTGGCCCACTCCACAGGATGTAAACAGTAATGGATGTAAAGTAAAGTATCTAGAAAACTAACCTGAGCCCTGGAGAGGTTGAGTCCTAAAGTGTACAGCAACTCCTCGATATCTTTGTCAAAGATGTAACCACAGTGAGACTGGTCAAAGTAGACAAAGGACAGGAGCAAGTTCGGATCATCTGTGTACATCTTCACTTTTTCTTTCTTTTTCTTTTCCTTGTCTCGATCAAGGGAGCTCTTCTTATCCTTGTCTCGACGGCCGTCCTTGGAGTTGTCATCGTCCTAAAAAGACAAGGGCAAGTCGGTTGAAAACCAATCTTTCTAAATTATATCAACCAAGATTGACCCCTCTAACGGCTCATATTTGAACTTCCGAGTTAGTGAATTTTACTGTGCCAAAGAATTAGAATTATGTTACAAATGAATTTCCACATCAAAATTAAAATTAGGATTGTAATTTTTACATCTAATATTTAAAACCTTAGTCTTGCATTCAAATAAATTCAGTAGTTAAATTTGGCCAGTAAATTTAGCATGGCAGTGAAACTATTTTAATACGCCATTATGTCTGCTGAAGGTTTGAAGGTATGGAGGAGAAGGAAGAGGAAGTACAGGAACAGCTTCAGGGATGGAATGAGGAAGCTAAAAGGTGTGGAGTGGAATTTAGCATGGCAATGACAAGGAAGAGGTTAAGACCTAGTGAAGCTCTAAGGTTGGATGGAGTAGAGCTGAGAAAAGTACAGAATGTAAAATATCTTGGAAGCGTGATTGAGACGAAGTGTGGGAGTAGAGAGGATCTAATGAGAAGGGGACAGCATGGAGAGTCGTTATATATGTGTGTAAGAGACCTGTTATGGAGAAGAGAAGTGCCCTCTGAATGTAAGTAAGTGTTGTACAGGGCGTATCTTATACCCATAATCACATAAGTAGCAGAAACATGGACATTGAATGTAAGAGAGACTAAGAAAGTTGAGACCATGGGAATTAAGTTTGTGAGGAGCATGTTATGAGGAGAAACAAGATTAGGAATGAAATTATCCGGAGAAGAGTTGGGGTACAGGGAGTACATGAGATAGCAGAGGAAGCAAGGCTGAGGGCCGTATGCAAAAACATCAATGAGTGGATGATAAATGGACAAAAGCGTGAGTTTGCTTGCGTCACCATAGGTTAAAAGGTGGAGCGATAGTGTGTTCGGGAACACACTATTGGTCCACTAAGCATTCACTAACGTTCTTGCACACCGAAATGAGATGGTATGGGTATGTGATAAGAATGGAAAAAGAGAAAAAGAAAATGTTGGAAATGAAGTACCGGTATGTAGGAAAAAGACAGCAATTAGATTTTATTTCAATTCTAAAAACAAATTAATTTTCGCATGAAAAAAAAAATCTGCGGTAATAGAATTTCACAAATTTAAGAGTATGCGAAGCTTTGAAACTTCAAATTGGCTTTGAAACAAATATCATCTTCGACTTTGCTAAAAATAAATTCTAGCTTTGACAATTACAAATATTTGCCAGTAAAAAAGTGGACTCGACATATCCTTATTTTACGACCATCCAAAATGAATGAGGTCGTCTTTAAGACTTAACCTAAGACAGCACACCTCTTCATCATCCTCTTCGTCTTCATCCTTATCTTCTTTATCCTTTTCATCAGACTTGCTCTTGGCATCTTCCTTCTTATCAGACTTGGAATGCTCGTCTTTTTTCCCGTTCTTTTTGTCATCCTTGTCTTCCTTTTTACCATTCTTCTTATCCTTGTCATCTTTGCGGTCCTTGTCTTTGCGATCTTTGTCATCTTTTTTATCTTTCTTGCGATCCTGTGAAAATACAATCGACAAACTAATTAGACTAAAAGGAAACATTTCACGAAATTAAACCTATTCAAACTATTTGAAAGTGAATAGAATTAGATAAAACTTAAATATATTTTCAGCCAAAGTTTTTTGAAAATTTGAAATTTGCTAAAATTATTTTAACACTTTGCTTTAAAGTTTGTATACAAAGACTAAAGAGTGTGTATTGTGATTAACAACATGACATGTTTGTTTCTATGAGAAAAGCTGACCGAAAACCTATTTTTGAAAAAAAAAAAAAAAGTTCAGAGATATAATACACAATATGAGAAACATTGTGCCATTATTTTATTTTGCTTATCTGATGATGGAACAATAAACAATCTTCACTGACCTTTTCTTCCTCCTTGACCTTCTCCGGCGATTCCTCCAGGGCTTTGTAGATTCTGAACCCAAAGTCTCTCATCAACATCTCATTAAAGAGCTCAGCAAACAAGGACACTTCAAAAGAATGCTCCTAAAGGACATGGAATAAAACACCAGATAAATAGAACTAAAATTACAGCTTTAGATAGCACAAATTAATCAAAAATACTTGTAAAAATATTGGATTATCTTCTTCTTTTGAATGGAATAAGTAAAAAATAATAGTAGTGGGCCCTTGAATCCCTCAGGATCTTTGGGATTCCGAGAACTTTATACATACATATATATATTCGATTCTTCAAGCGAAATTTGTTTTAGAGCTTTAATACTGCTTATTGGTGGTTCAAAACCAATTATAATTATAGGATTAACCTAACAACCAGGCCCCAGACCAGTAATCTAACACTTAAATGAATGCATGAATGTTATAGTGAATAGATTAAAAGAAAGAGTGTTAACATTTAGTTATTATTTGTATTTTATATTATATTTATATTACCTCTTATGTTCATAACCATTCAAAGATTCAGAGAAAGATTGGAGATTCAGATTTGTAAAATAGTGGATTCGAGCAAAAAAAGTCTTTTTTTTACAGTAAATAATAAAAAGAATTGGTGCCAAATGGCTTGGAAATGTAAATAAGTAATTTATTAAAAACAATCAAGTTTTATGTTAATTCAATCAAATCAACTTAGCACAGTGTTAATAATGGTCTAATGAAATGAGAGAGTGCAGCCAGTTGAGAACAAACCCCAGACATTTTAGACAATCAACAATCATATGCGCTCTGTGTGTGTGGGGGGTTGAAAAAATAAAGAGATGAGAAAAACAGATAGCAGCAACTGTGCAAGTGAGAGAAGCAGAGTGGAAGAGACTGCAGGAGGAAGAACGGTGGAAGGACAGAGGGAGATAGAGACATTTTACTAAACAGAACCGGCCACCGGCTGGAAACAGTTTATGATTATGATGATGGTGATGAGAAAGATAGTATTTACTGTTTAATTGTTTACCTTGGTGTCTTCTGGCCTGTAGTCGAGTAGCAAAGACAAGGAAATGATGGTACAGTCAAACTTTCCGGACTTTGCGACACGCGAGGGGTGCACCAAGATGTGTGGGGCATCGGGTAATGTGTAACGCTTCTCCCGGGCCATGCGCTCACGCTCATCCTGCTTGCGTTTCTCCTCCTCCTGAAACGAGCGCGTTAGAGCAAACAGCCATTAAATAAACTTGCTAGAAAGGTAAGCAGCAAAACTTTAAGCTTCTTACAAGTACATTTATCTCTATAAGGAAAACCTCTTTTCGCTTTATGAGGTAATATTTGGAAGGAGGTACAGTAAGTAAAGGTGGATAGAAACATAAAAAAGAGGGACAAACACAATATGGCTTTTACAATTAAAAGATGAATGCCAGGCCTCCACCGTGGTTCGGATTCCACGTTAAACTGTAAGTCCTTCATTTCATCTCACAATCACCCTACCATTACACATTAGCGTAAGTGCATATAACCCGAACGGGTAGTAAGACGCGGTGCTAATAATAATAATAATAATAATACAATTAAAAGAACACAGTTCACATTGTNGTCACCAGGCATATATATTGTGTCGGCGAAGTCGGGGTAGTAAAGGGAAGGAGGTGGGGGCTAGGGCCCTACCCATGGTTTCTTTTTTTTAACATTAAATGCCTCAGAAAGGGGTCTGAATTTTATAAAACTCCATTAAGCCACTTGTTTCAGCATTAAGGAAGAATGCATCTAATGTTATTAATTACAAGAGATAGCATCATTTGGATTTCTAATGCAACTCCTTTAAAAGAATGTTTTCATTGTAAAGAATACCTCCTTCCTCTTTTTATCATCGTCCTCAATCTTGGGTTCAGGTTTAGGCGGCGGGGGTGGCTCAGCTGCCTTTTTCAACTTCTCCTCCTCTGCTTTGTCCTGCTCTGTCTTGAGTGTCTTGGTCAGGCGTGCTATAAGCTGGGACTTGAGGCCTTTCGGACTGAGCAAGCGTGCCTCCAGTTCCGTGCGCAGCTCTGTCACCTGACGACACCACAGATTAATAAAACGAGAGCAGTCAAAACAACACTATGGAAGCCTGACATGTCTTTATTTTTGTTATTAACATATTTTTTTAAATTATAAAAATGAAATTTTCACACTACCTATTTGGATATAAAACAGTATCTA
>CABEEJ010002817.1:63963-88219 GCA_901482245.1 Timema douglasi
GGCGGCCGGGGTTCAATCCTCGGTCCCGGCACAGATTTATCTGATTACCAAACCCTTCCTTCACCTCTGACAAGACATCATGTGAATGTGGGGAATGCCAGGCCTCCACCGTGGTTCGGATTCCACGTTAAACTGTAGGTCCTCCATTTCATCTCACAGTCACCCTACCATTACACATTAGCGTAAGTGCGTATAACCCGAACAGGTAGTAAGACGCGGTGCTAATAATAATAATAATAATTAATATCACAATCTATCAGATATCGCAGCAACCCTCGACTCGGTAGTTGGCTTATAGCAGCCACTTATACATCTAGATGTGAGTAAATACTCACTTTAATATAATAGCTTTGGCTATTTGATTCTTAAAACACGCGATCCCTTACAATTATAATAATTGTACAAGTGGCAACAATAAGCCAACTACCGAGTCGAAGGTGGCTGCGTTATCCGATAGCTCGTGATCTAAATACAGCAAACACGTTTTTAGCCAACAATTTCCCCACGTCCATAACAGACTGACTTAAAATATGAGTGAAGAATGACCCAGGGAACGGGACGACTCCTGGATAGCTCAGTGTTAGAGCAATGGCGTATTAAGCCGAAGGTCCCCAGGTTCGATTCCCGTGTACAGGTGTCATTTTTCAATTTACAGAATATGATATCTAGATACGAGTAAATCCTCACTATAGCAAATATATAATATCTTTGGCTATTTGATTCTTATAATAATTTATAGTTCAAAGAATAAATAATCCTAAGGTGTTGTTTTCCCTTACACTTTCAAATTATGAAAAGTGTGTGTGTGTGTGTGTGTGTGTGTGTGTGTGTGTGTGGATTACCATTGTGTGCAGTGCGAGAGGTCGACACCAGTGAGCGCCCGGCAAGTCCTGATCGCGGTCTTGACCAGCACCGAGGGGTCCTTCTCCGGATCCTGCCCGTCCAGCGAAGGACTCCAAGGTCCGCCGATGGCCATGGTCTCGTTTTTCCCCCGCAGGCCCACGAGGAAGTTGACCAGACGCGTCGGGTGGACAAAGTCGCGAGCGTCGTCGTTCTCCCGCTCCTTCTCTTTGTCCTCGGCCAGAGAGCAGCACTTTTTGAAGATCTCCTCCATGGTAGGCATGCTCATTAGCATCACCTGAGACGAGAGAGAGACGTACACAACTTACATGACGTCATATTATCAATAAGGATGGGCCTTTTAGGCCTCAAAGATATTATTATTATTAGCAGCACCGCGTCTTACTACCTGTTCGGGCTACACGCACTTACGCTAATGTGTAATGGTAGGGTGATTGTGAGATGAAATGAAGGACCTACAGTTTAACGTGGAATCCGAACCACGGTGGAGGCCTGACATTCACCACATTCACAAGATGTCTTGTCAGAGGTGAAGGAAGGGGTTTGGTAATCAGATAAATCTGTGCCGGGACCGAGGATTGAACCCCGGCCGCCAGCACAGAAGTCTGACACCTTACCCCTAAACCACCAGCTCACCGATGCCAAAGAAAATGTTGGAAATGAAGTATGTGAGAAAAAGACCACAGGGAAGCCAAGAAAGAGATGGGAGGAGCAGATAACATAAAGTGTTCAAGTGAGAGGAGAAGAATGGAAGGCATTAAAGGAGGAAGAATAGTAGCAGGAGAGAATAAGATAGGGGCAAGTTGCTAAACTGACCCGGCTACTGGTTGGAAACAGTTGATGATGATGGAAGAAGGTACAAGAAAGGAGGATTACAACGCATATAAAATGAAACTATTTGTTTGCAGGTGTTAGTATGACTCCATGTCTCCACACACTACACACCTTTGCTGAGAAGATGTAGTCGGCGTCCGGGGGCTCCAGCACTGTGTTGTTCTCGATGACTGGATCAACCTCCTTGTTCATTACATGGAACGAGCAGGACTGGTCCAGGGTAAAAGGGGTATGAGGAGGAAATGCATCGACCCATCGGAAGTTTGTCGAAAAAAAGTCCGACGGCACATACATGTTATTGTAGCGACGTCGGAGCTCCAACACATCTGCCTCGGGCCTGAAATTAAAGAGAAGTGTGCTCTAGATTTGGCAAAATACACACATATTTTTATTTATCATCTTTATTTTATTTTGAATATAAACATAGATTATGCTATAGTCAACCCATTTACCAACTTTTGGTTTCCTCTTTTAGGGAGTTGTGTTGTGCATATCACACTCCTTTCTGATCAGTTTGGATAGAATGAAACCTAGGCCCCGGGATTGGGTGGTATCGATCAATTTTCTACAAGTTCAAGAAGCATTTATTTATTTATTTATTATTAGCACCGCGTCTTACTACCCGTTCGGGTTATACGCACTTACGCTAATGTGTAATGAATGATAGGGTGATTGTGAGATGAAATGGAGAACCTACAGTTTAACGTGGAATCAGAACCACGGTGAAGGCCTGGTATTCTCTCCACATTCACAAGATGTCTTGTCAGAGGTAAAGGATGGGTTTGTTAATCAGATAAATCTATACCCGGACCGAGGATTGAACCCCGACCACCAGCACAGAAGTCTGACACCTTACCCCTAGACCGCCAGGTCACCTTCAAGAAGCAGCCATTACCACTTTGTCCAATATCAGCAGTGTAAAGTGTGAAATGTGTTATTTTCAATGTAAAAGCCATATTGTGTTTGTTCCTTTGTATATGTTTCATTCCACCTTTCGTATACCTTCTTCTGGGTATTATTCAATTACCTCATAAAGCAAAAAAAGAGGTTTTTTTAATAGATAGATATGGTTTAATCCAAGTTATTATACAGTATTAAACAAAGACATATACAAATGAAGAGCTTACAGGTCCAAGCAAATCTTGGGTATATGCACCATGTATCTGGGTACTATACGAGTTCTACGAGCTGGCCGTGGTCTAGGACTCTTGCTGCGCCGACGGACAGATGGACTGCGCTTATCTTTCTCCTCACGCTCCCTTAAACAAACACAAAATATATATTATCCTTAAATAGACTTAAAATAACTGTAGAGAATGAAACACAAGATTTTAAAGGATGCAAGATTATCTTAGGTAAAAGAAAACATATCTTGAGGTTCTGCTAATATCACATGTAGATGGCAGGTGATGTATTGTTGCAACAACGCCGAAATACGAGTTGTTTTATACACACTGTATCTTACTACCCGTTCAGATAACCCAATCCCAAATATATGTGAAAGGTTGAATCTAGAGGAAATGTACCCACATTCGTGTGGAGGAAAAATGAGAAGCCATCAAGGGAAAAACTAGGGCTAAGTCGATCAGCCCTTTTGCCGACTAGGTTGAAGCCAATCTTGCTGATAAACAATCATTTTATTTTCTATTACAGAAGTATTAGGTAAAAGGACACACTTATAGAGTATAAACAATTTTTGTTTGTTTGTTAAAGTATTGATAAAAATCAAGGATGGGCACTTGAATACTCCAATACCTTGAATCCTTTGAGAATTAGACACTTTATTTTTCCAAAGATAAAATGGTTTTAATGCTCTAATTTTAGACGTGTTTTCGCGGTTCACCTTATATCGATGTTTATGACAAGAGCGTTTTAGCGGTTTGTTGTCACAACTGGTTACTCGTGTTTATTGTTTATTAACAAGGACGATACAAGACCTTGGTCCCCATTTTATTAATTGTATTTAAAAGGTGTGCCAGTTAAATCTTAAATGTTAAAATAAACTATAAGATAATTCAAAGCAAGCGCCAGTTCAAATCTCAAAAGTGACTCTATAAACTATATATATTTACTTTAAGATACATAATTTACATTTTTAAACTTTTTAAAGAAAGTCTTCTTGTCTCATTCTTGTGTCCCAATATTTTTTTCATGTTCTCGTTTCAAATTGAAAATATGTTTCTCACACATCCCTACTATAGTTAAAAAAAGAAGTTTCGATAGTTTTTTCCCCCCTTAGATCTTAGCATCTGTTTGGGTTAAAAACATAAATTAATGGAATAGGAAACAACAAAAATGTGGAGTTTCAGATAACAATAGTTAAAATTATGAATTGTGGCCTTTAATGTTTACCTGCAAAGAAGTGAGGATATTTGTGAACGTTCTCAAAAATCCTGTGATCCATTTTATACCACTAAAAATCTGCAAAAATTTTATATCTGCTTTATATCATGCAACTGTCAAAGTGGATATTTACATCTGGTTCTGGTTTATTCTCGATATAAGACAAACACTCTTGTACAGCCGGCCGAGACTTACACATTATTACTATTATTATTATTATTATTATTATTATTATTAGCACCGCGTCTTACTATCTGTTCGGGTTATACGCACTTACGCTAATGTGTAATGGTAGGGTGATTGTGAGATGAAATGGAGGACCTACAGTTTAACGTGGAATCCGAACCACGGTGGAGGCCTGGCATTCCCCACATTCACAAGATGTCTTGTCAGAGGTGAAGGAAGGGTTTGGTAATCAGATAAATCTAAGCCGGGACCGAGGATTGAACCCCNACATTCACAAGATGTCTTGTCAGAGGTGAAGGAAGGGTTTGGTAATCAGATAAATCTGTACCGGGACCGAGGATTGAACCTCGGACCCCCAATACAGAAGTCCGACACCTTACCCCTAGACCGCCAGGTCACCTTACACATTGATCACAAGCAATACCTCCTATTGTGAGACCAACATCTTAAGCCCTATGACCGTCAACGGAAGAGTTGATGATGGGACAAATCATCACACTCACTTAGCCCTTTCTTCTCTCCTCTTTTTCCTCTCAACATCCTCCTCCTCTGTGTCTTTGCGATCCCGCGACCTCTCTCTTCGCGTCATAGGCTTGCGTGAAGGATGGGGGCCCCGACCGCCGAAACCGCCTCCCGAGTTGCTGCTATCAGACGGCGGCGGCACGGCATTGTAGCTATTGGGCCCAATGTTGCTGAACCCCTTCATCATGTTGTTACCCGGAGACTGTTGAAGTCCCCCACCCCCGCCACCGCGGGAATTGTTGTTTGACGTTGTGGGCAGCACCTAGTGGTTACAAAACACTCATGGTGGTTGTTTTTTTTAGCACCGCTGCATCTTACTACCTGTTTGGGCTTATGTACTAATTACGTTAATTTTTTTTTTTTAGGGATTAGGAAGATTTTATTTATAGTAAGTGTACCCACATTTAGGGGGACACCAAGCGGAAAACCATTTTGGAAAAACCACCCTCAGTATATCCGACCGAGATTAAGACCTCGATCTCCCCATCATCGTCAGTCTAGTCTACTGCGTGAGTAGCGCTTTAGACCATGCGGCCACGGAAGCGTAAGTATATTTGCCTCTTCATATTGGACAGTTACATTTTAGGTGATTTGCATGTACAAGTTAAACATGGAGATTTTGACTTTTTCTATATTAATAAAATGAAGAGTTTGTTTGACTGTCTGTCATGAGCTTTGTCGGAGGTAACGCCGGGTACTTCTGCTAGTCGTCATCGTCACGAACTGTTTCCAGCCTGTGGCCGGGTCTGTTCAATAAAATGCCTCCAACTCCCTCTGTCCTACCCCCAATCTTCCACTCACCTCCTCTCCCTTGAACACTTGCTGCTGTCTGTTCCTACCATCTCTTCTGCTAGGCTTTGACGAAATCTAATACAGTAGCCTCGTGGCTTCTTTGGTGCTGAATTCCGACAGTCAACATTTAGGTATATACCTAAATTTTGATTGTCAGAAGTGACATCTGCTAAACACATGTTTTTGCAGATCATATGGTTCGACGTAGGGATACATAATTTGGTTTTGTAACTTTTCAAAGCTGTCAGCTGTGAGCTGTCAGTCAGCGCTAAATAATATAATATTTAGCACTGCATCTTACTACCCGTTCGGGTTATACGCTTTAAGTACTAATTACTCTAATGGATTAGGAATTGGGAAGGTTGAATTTGAGGAAGTGAACCCGCATTTGCGTGGAGGGAGAGTGAAAAACCATTTAGGAAAAACATCCCTAGTTCACCCGACCGAGATTCGAACCTCGATCTCCCCGTCCTCAGCAGTCGAGCTCAACACGACAAGCGCGTTAGCCAACTACGCCACCGAGGCGGGTGTCAGCACTAAAGAAGCCATGGGGCTACTGTAGCTGTTGTTCCTATCTAAGTGTTCTATCATTCCTTACCAATTTCCTTAACCCCCACACCACACCCCTTCCTTTAGGAAGTTGTGTTGCGCGGTTTTCACACTGTCTCTTTGATGACTTCCGATAGAATGAAACCTAGATCGGGGGATTGGGAGGTAACAATCAATTTTCTTCAAAAGGCAAACATTACCTCTTTGTCCAGTAGCAGCGATGTAAAGTGTAAATTGTGTTCTTCTTTTCATTGTAATGTCGACCGCAAGTTTGTGAGACTAAATTGTCAGGATGGGTTGCAGCCAGTGATAAGAGCGGTGAATGGAAATATGACTGTGTGGGTTCGTGATTGATGTTCGGCTTGGGTTTTTATGGTTTTGTTCTACTACCTTGCTCTATTACAAAATGTGATGTCGATAAGGGATATTAAGAAATATGAAAAAACTTGATGGAATTACTTAGGAGCTTATGACAGAACAAAGCATAGCAAGAAATGCTTAACCAAAGGCCTGAGTGACCTCTAGGTGGCCCTACATGGGCATGACAGTAGACCCTCAGCACTCATACTCGGTGATTCGGCATCCTAGCCTGCGTAGCTCCCAAAATGAGCAGCGTGACTCTCCTAGGTTCGATGGTGAGTTGTCACCACAGTGAGCTCAAAAACATTATTATTTATCCTGCCTCCTAACTTGATTTACCACAAGGAATTATGACACTTTGTTTAAGTTGTCGACGCATATGTTCTATTGTTTACTAACTAATAAAAAAAAACCTTGCAATACTCGTTTTGTCACTTACAATTCACAACAAATGTTACGGTAGTGTATCGCTAACCTTGAAACCGCTGGAAAAAAACCTACCTTGAGAGTAAGGCGAGCGAAAAGCACCGCATTAGGGAAGTTTAAAGATGGTGTATGTATAAAAAGGTTACCTGAATGCGAGTGGCATTCCACTTGAAGGGCATGTTAGGGTTGTACGAAGCTTCCACCAGCACCCTGTCTCCCACCTGTGGGTTGGAGCCCTTCACACAGCAGCTGGAGAGCAAAAACATTTACAAACCCCCGTTTAATATATTTATCAATCAGCAGGGGTACCAAGAAACAACACGACACTACATTAGACAAGACCAAAGCTACAGTCCTTCTTGCCGGTTTTAGTATATTCCATTCACGATAGGTTTTTACCTGGAGGACAGTTCAAAAATCATATGTTTAGGTTTTGGGTTGCCAACAATCGTAAAATATCACAGTTTTGTTATAAATGTAAAAATTTTTAATTACCTGTTATATGTTACATTTAAAATAACGTTAACTTAAGTTTACTCATACTATTTCATTTTTTAAATAATTTATTTTTGTCCAACTCGAAACAATGTTTTAAACATTATTAAAAGTACTTAATTTTTGTTTTGGAACGTTATTGATTTAGTGTAATATAGTGCATACATCAATACCTTTTAATACAGGCGTCGTATTTACTTGGAAAAGAGAAAATTGTTGTCATTTTTTTACATAACTATACATGATTTTATGATTATTTTATCATATTTTGAAATATTTAACTGAATAAAGTATTTTCATCAACATCGTGTCCGCATCATTCTAAAAAAACTCGTTATGTTCAATCATATGGTTTAAATTCGTCAGTCGCCATTTTGAGGCTATGTTCGTTAGAAGTTTTTGTGAAAGTGGTGTGAAATATTTTTTTAAGGGGAATAAAACTATAGATAAACTTTGTGTCCGACCTAAAATAAACATATAAATAATATTGGCCTAAATCATTGTGGTTAATTATCACATTAATATATTAGCATCGGTTTTCATTAAAGTCATCCAAAGTGATAGATGTCAGCTGTTGGCGTAGTGATATATTAGGGACTACTTCTAGTAACATTTCGAGCTGTAATTCAGGTAAACTTAGCTCGTGAATGCCTTATATGTCCCCCAATACGAGACAAATGAACTTTGTATGGAAGAATATAAAATCAGTGTCGACCTCAGTGGTCTTGGGGGTAAAGTGCTCGCCCCGGGACACAATGTTCGTGGGTTCAAACCCAGCCGTGGTCGGTGGATTTTCATTGAGCGATAAAAATTCGTAGCACAACTTACTTCGAAGGAGAATAAGTAAAGCCGTCAGTTTCATGTTGATTGTGACATGTATGTAAAAGAAGCCTGGAAGGCATGTGAACATACCTTACCCGGCCAAATTGGAAGGTCCTTTCACTCTCGCTCATAGAAAAGATATTGTATGCCGATATAAGTCAGTGTAAAAGATGCTATGTTTAATACCTCAAATAAATAAAAATTAAATCGGCGAAAAAAAAAATTTAACGCCCTCAGTAAGGGTGTACAAAGTCCACTTTATCGATTGAAATCGCAGTCAAATCGAAAACATAAATTATTCCTGGAGCCTGAACAAAGATTGAATATTATATTTTCAGTTTAAACTTATTATGAAAGAAAATAATCTATTTTGAATGTTTATGTAACATTAGAAACTAAATATAACTTGATATTTAAGGCGCAGCAGAAAGGGAGCGCGAGTAATTTTACAGTTTTTTGGCCAAAATTGATAAAGTATTTCTCCAGCAGCAACATAGAGTTTAGTTTTTTGCACATTCTAATATCAACAGATCTTGAATATCTGTCAATGGTGTCCTGGAATTTTGCCAAGACATTTTCTCTTTATTTAAAAAGTCTTGACAAAATTCCAGGACACTCTACAGATATTCAAGATCTGTTGATATTAGAATGTGTAGAAAACTAAACTCTATGTTGCTACTGGAGAAATATTTGATTTATTTTTGCCAAAAATTTCTATTCTATAAAAACTGTAAAAATACTTGCGCTCCCTTCTGCCGCACCTTAATCGTAGAACTGTCCAACATATTTTGCCCTAAGCTTATAAATCAAGTTATATTTAATCCAACTTGTTCAAACAGACAACCTACCTTGTCTGAAAAAAGACGTCTTCATCGACAAAGCCGAAGTTGTCGTGCACCTTGGTGACTGTGCCGGTGAAGACCCGCTGCTTCGCCGAGGTATTGGGGGTGGCCACCGTGGCCGCGGGAACGTTTGCCACTGTCGTGTTGCTGAAAGCTGTAGGGTTGAGCGCACGAGGGGTGGGGTAGCTCACATTGCCGACCTGGGAGTACAGCTGAACAGACATAAAGCCACTTCTTATTTATATATGTTATGGATGTAACACTTGGCAATAAGGTGGAATGTCTAGGGTTAGGTATTAGCGAACACAAAGTACAGGAAGGTGAAACATAAAAGTAACGAACACAATATGGCCTTTACAATGAAAAGAAGAAACATGGTTCACACTTTACATTGCTGCCGGTGACCTGGCGGTCTAGGGGTAAGGTGTCAGACTTTTATGCTGGGGGTCCGGGGTTCAATCCTCGGTCCCGGCACAGATTTATCTGATTACCAAACCCTTCCTTCACCTCTGACAAGACGTGTATTAATCCCAACTTGTGAATGTGTGGAGTGCCAGGCCTCCGTCGTTCGGATTCCACGTTAAAATGTAGGTCCTCCATTTCATCTCACAATCACCCTACCATTACACATTAGCGTAAGTGTGTATAACCCGAACGGGTAGTAAGATGTGGGGCTAATAATAATAATAATAATACATTGCTGCCACTGGACAAAGAGGTAATGGTTGCCTCTTGAAGAAAATCGATCTTTACAGTACTGCACAATCCCCCGGCCAAAGTTTCAGTCTATCGGAACTCATCAGGGAGGAGTGTGAAACGCGCAACGCAACTTCCTAAAAGAGGTAACCAAAAAACACACCGGGGAGGAAAAGGAAATTTGTAAAGAATGATAGGACACTTAGAGAGGAAAATGTAAAAGGAATAATATAAAGGACAAAAACAAGAAAACGACATTGAATGTGAATATATAATCATTAATATTATTTTTATTATCTTTACTAGTTAATGTATAAAAATATATGCCAATCTACTTAAAACTATTTTACGCTTTACATCACAAAGAAAAATATCACTAACAAATAGTTTATTTAATTCATGAACACAGAACAGATAATACATACCTAAAATAGTATGTATCCCGATGGAAACAAACTTTTCAATATTAATGTCAAGTTGATTATTAAATTACTTTGTAAAAATGGTCATATTTTCGCACATAGCACGGCCCATCCGACTTGTTTAGCTTTGAACGTTGTGTGTTCTTTCCCTAAGCCCCGTCTATATGATCTTGATCATGGTTGCGAGAGATATTTACCTGTGTGTTTCCCATAGCCGCCTGCATGCTCACTCCAGCTGTGCCCATAGCACCTGCCATGGGTGTCATCATGCTCGCCTGCAAGCACATGCAACAGAGTCACTCTCTTTCTTGCACATTCTCTCAGCGATACATCAGACACAAGCGAAACACAGTATTTTGCCAATGTTTTGTGTTATATTTTGTATGTGACTGTGTTTAGAATGTGACATGGATATTGTGAAAAAATAGTGGTGGTAAAATTAAAATAGTAATGTAGGTTGGTTTTGGAAATGAGGAAGAAACTGATCAAAGGGTACATTTGGAGCGTCGCATTGTATGGAGCAGAAACTTGAACTCAAAGAAAGATAGGAAAGAAATACTCGGAGAGCTTTGAAATGTGGTGTTGGAGGAGACTTGAGAAGATCAGGTGGACAGACAGGGTGAAAAATGAATAAGTCCTAAGAAGAGTGGGTGAGATGATTAGGAGGACAAACAGGGGGAAAAATGATGAGTGTGTGAGAAGAGAACCATTTTGGATGTGATTCTTCGGTACAAAGTAAAGTGGTTCGGACACATCCTTAGCAGGAACTATCTTCTGCATGATGTCAGAGAAGGAAAGGTCGAGGGAAAGAGGAGCTTAGGTACAAGGAGGATTCAAAATATCAGATGACTCGAAGGAAAAAAGAAAATTCAGGGAGCTGAAGAAGGAAACAGAGGACTAAGAGAGGTCTATGATCACTGACAAAAGGAACGGATCTGTTGTGAGCTGGTTAAATGAGAGGGGTTTTTTTTCAAGTCTTATTAACGGCGTTGAAAACCATTACAATTGTATGAGCCTCTAAGCCTCCGACACTTACTTGCTGCATTCCGAGTGGTGACTGGTAAACTTGCTGTTGTGCCTGATACTGAACCAAGGCGGGGTTTATTTGGGTCTGCCCCATCATCTGGTTCTGCATCTGTTGCTGTTGTTGCTGTTGAGACTGCTGCGTCATGCTCTGCTGGGCGGGTGATACGCCCGCCGCCCCGGCACTGTTCATCCACACCTCGCCAAGCATGTCTTGGCAAATTTATTATTATTATTATTATTATTATTATTATTATTATTATTATTATTAAGGAGATGGAAGTGAGATTGCTAGTACTTTAAAATTGTACTCTATTTTATTAATTTCACTTTTATTATTATAAAATTGACATTGATACAATTTCGTTCATTTATGAACTGACGCGGGAAAAGCCTGAGCTAGTGCTGTTACAAACTGAGATATGACCTACCCCTTGCTTCTTGGACCCCTTGTTGCCAGTGTTAAAACCAACTAATGGGAGAACTCCTGGCAACCTGATGTTGCGAAGGCAAGCTTCCCCTTGGGTTAAGGCAGCCAATTAACCCATCACCTGATTTTCCAGTACAACGGAGGGAGTCTTTTAAAGAAAAAAAGTTTTAAAACCTAGTGTATTGAAATTACTTCTGAAAACATGTGGTTCTCCATGGATGGAGTATTAAAAGGAAACTTTACATACAGTTCTTTAAAGAAAGTACACTTTCTCCATTCCTTTTTAAATATATGAGAGGGATACAAAATAGTATCATTAAAGAATGTATTACCTTTTATGTGCATGTTATAGGGTAGCGTATGAATTTCTGGCCATATATATTGGCTTGTAATAATGGTTTAAGATTACACTTGGTTCTAGGTGGTTATGGAGACCACCCACAAGGTGATTATCTCTTATTTGCGCTCCACTATGCTAGACGGCGAGCTCATAGTGGCGAGTTGACACTATAATTTTAAGGGGACACGGTGCATATAGTTATGTTTAGCTAAAATTGTATTACTCACGCTTCACACTTCTGCTTTAAGGGGACATTACGCCTTTAGCCATGATCGTCTACATTTGCATTACTATGTCTTCACGCTTGTGTTCTAAGGGGACATTTGGCCTCTAGTAATATTCGTCTACATTTGTATTACCAGCGCTTCACGCTTGTGTTCTAAGGGGACATTTGACCTCTAGTAATATTTGTCTACATTTGTATTACCAGCGTTTCACGCTTGTGTTCTAAGGGGACATTTGGCCTTTTGTAATATTCGTCTACATTTGTATTACCAGCGCTTCACGCTTGTGTTCTAAGGGGACATTTGGCCTTTAGTAATATTCGTCTACATTTGTAATACCAGCGCTTCACGCTTGTGTTCTAAGGGGACATTTGGCCTCTAGTAATATTCGTCTACATTTGTAATACCAGCGCTCCACGCTTGTGTACTAAGGGGACATTTGGCCTCTAGTAATATTCGTCTACATTTGTGTTACCAGCGCTTCAAGCTTGTGCTTTTAAGGGGACATTTGGCTTTAAGTAATATTCGTCTACATTTGTAATACCAGCGCTTCACGCTTGTGTTCTAAGGGGACATTTGGCCTCTAGTAATATTCGTCTACATTTGTATTACCAGCGCTTCACGCTTGTGCTTTTAGGGGGACATTTGGCCTCTAGTAATATTCGTCTACATTTGTATTACCAGCGTTTCAAGCTTGTGTTCTAAGGGGACATTTGGCCTCTAGTAATATTCGTCTACATTTTTATTACCAGCGCTTCACGCTTGTGCTTTTAAGGGGACATTTGGCCTCTAGTAATATTCGTCTACATTTGTATTACCAGCGTTTCAAGCTTGTGTTCTAAGGGGACATTTGGCCTGTAGTAATATTCGTCTACATTTGTATTACCAGCGCTTCACGCTTGTGCTTTTAAGGGGACATTTGGCCTCTAGTAATATTCGTCTACATTTGTAATACCAGCACTTCACACTTGTGTTCTAAGGGACTTTGTATATTTGTCATGTAATTCAGGTTATGTTTTAGTTAGCACTAGTTACTATAATTTAAGGGGACTTTGTTATTTATGTCATGTATTTCTAGACATATTTTGTTAGCACTTTTGGCTTGTATTTTAAGGGAGGTTGTGCCCATTGTGAAATATTCTAAATTTCGACATGTCACACTCAAGGCTGCAGATTGATTCGGCTCAGTGAGGCCATGACAAAATTGTTTCTAGCTCTCTATTTCTTTCGCCCCAATGAGCTATCTATTGTTGTATGATCCAGATTATTTCTAGTTACCTATGTTATTTTTTATGTGACAATAAAATATACTGTTTCCTAGAAGGTTGTGTTTTCCTTTTGGATACATTGGCGGAGTATAATAAAGCTTATTCTTAATTACAGTGGACTTCAAAAATGTATTGGTATAGCTATTATGTGACCCACTACCTGAAATTCTTACACACACAAAAAACAGATTTGAAACTATCAATGAAGCTTAAAACTAGCTCCTTAGTGCTCTCTGCTTACAAGACAAATTGATAATATTGTCAGTAATTTAACAAATTAGGCAGCCCATAGGAAAATTAAAATAAACTTTCGCAGTACCTAAACATATAACTTATGAGGAAATTCGTGCAAACACTTCAAAACTACTCCCTATCCGAATCTCCACTCACCTCCCGATCGAACCCATGGAGGGTTTTTATTGGCCGCTCCATACTGAGACATATTTGCGATGGTTTATGTCCTAGTAGGTCTTGATGATGCCTTTAAGAAAGGAAAAAAAAAGTTAATAAAATATGCATTTTAAAGAACATTTTATCACTTTAAGAGCCAGTTTAGGGCTACGGCCACACAAACAATTTTTTTCCCCGCTGCGTTACTTAAAGCCATTTTTGTCGCTTGAAAAGTGTAAACCAAGAATTTCAATAGGTCGGATGACAAGCGATATATATTGTAAGGCAGAGGAATGTCAGATTCGGCTTCAAGGTCGTGTCGCGGTGGGATGCTTCGAGGTTCATTTTCCAGGCGACATATCTTCCGCCTCTTTACCTGCCACACGTTTGACAAAAGCCGAGGGTTGCTCCTCTACCAGGGTCGTGCTTCCAACATTCCTCCAATTGTCATTCAAGTGTAACCCCAAGCCACGTTTAGTTACGCTGTGATAAATGTTATATTTTTATTATGAGCTATAATATTCGATATTCAAAATGAGTAACAATGTCTTGATTTTATTATTATTATTATTAGCACCGCGTCTTACTACCCATTCAGGTTATACGCACTTACGCTAATGTGTAACGGTAGGGTGATTGTGAGATGAAATGGAGGACCTACAGTTTAACGCGGAATCCGAACCACGGTGGAGGCCTGGTATTCCTCACATCTCGATTTTATTGATAGTGAAGCAATTATTATATGCATCGAAACGATTTCGGCGACAGACTGCAACCAATTATGTTGCAGCAACACATTCACCAAACTACTTGTGGTGGCAAATCATTCTCCCCGGTATAATTAATAGTAATGATGTTTGCTTGAACGAAATGTAAACAACAGCAAAGAGACGTTGTGAGTGACCAGTGGTTATTGTCGTTCCGTGCAACCTCCCTCTAACGAGTTTTGCAGCTGTAACCACACTGCTTTTATCGCTCCATCTAGCAGCCTCCTGACCGACTTATAAATTCACGATTTTTGTAGCTAAGATCTGAGCAGGAAAAATCGTTCACGTGGCCTAGCTGTTGACTAACGGACTAACGGTTGATTAACTTGGATATTATATACATCATATCATAAAATACATAGGTATGTGATGCTCATAGGTTTTTAACATGTTAGTATGAAGATAATGATTTTTTTGCAACCAATTAGCTCTCTAAATATATTTTTTTAACAAAAGTTTATGTGAATGGACATATGTGTGGTTTCTCAGATCGACAAATTTCAGACAATGTTACACAATACGGAAGAACGTTAAGCAGTGACTTAGGTGAGCATACTTCTGACGAAATATTAATTTTGTTATTTTTGCTGTTTTCTTGTGTGTACTTATATTAAAGATAACAATACATTTTTTATTGTTAAGTATCAAAGAAAAGTACTGTATAAAATGTCATAATTAGCCTACCCATTACATACTATCCCCTTTTTTAATCAGTAAAATCATGAGCACAATTGCAATTTCATTGAACTTGTGTCTTTGAAAAGTTCAGGTTAGGCCTATATGAACATATTTAGAGTTAAAAATTACACGAACAATTTTTTTAAATATGAAGGACCCCAAGTGTTATTTCTGATTGTTGGAAATCCAACAACTAGGCTGTATCCGAATAGTCCAAGGCTCCCTAGTCGGACCCTTCAGTTTTAGAATTGATGCAGTGTTGATGAATTTACACTTCTCGCACTGTACATAGTAAATACTGCATCAAACTATTTGAACGACAACAACCATATTTAAAATGGCACAAAACGGAAGTCAGTGCTTTAGTTGACAAAACAATAATACTAAAACAATTGCCAGTCAAACACCGCAAGAAAAGTGCATGGTTGGTAGCCTTCCATATCCATGGTTACCAAGACCTCGCGAAGACTGCATAGGTATCGTTCGCGACTATTCAGACAGATCTAAACTAGGTCATGTGATTGCCAATGAAGCTATCAAGGGCACGAGCAAAGGCGACGCCGCATAAGTAGACTATTCGAATACAGCCATCGTATCCACACATTCACACACAATATCAACAGACCAATAAAGGAGACAAGAATAAAACTGTCACCGTTTTGACTAAATTCTGCCTTAAATAATTACACTCAAGTGTGTATGAATAGTTATGAACAAACAGGTAAATTGATGTGCGTACAGAAGTGTAATTTATTGACACTATTAACGGCTAATTAATTGGGTTTTAAACAAAGAACTAGTTGGCAAAATTTTTGGCATTTACTTGAAATAAGTGTTGGGGATTATCTCAATAGGGTAAACCAAGATTTGTATTTTGCTTAAACTAGACCTAGTATTTTCAACATAAAGGTTATTAGGTAATAACTTAATTAATCAGGGTAAAAGTTAAGGATGATAAGGGAAATTAAAGGGACAGTACCTAAGGCCGTGTACAAATGGAATTTTTTTTAAAAAAACATGCGGTATTTATTCAGGATTCAGGCGATGAGCATATTATTTGAAATAATCATTAAAAAAACATGCAGAAAGCCAGTCCTAGGCACTTAGTCGGTATTCAAACGATGAGCATCTTATTTGAAATAATCATAGAGCATTTAATTAGAGCATTCATTATTACTTATTGCCAAAACTAATCTATTTACTTGCTTAAGTTTCAAGAAACCCCGTTTTTCAACTATGCTTCGTTGGTAAATAAAAAAAATTCAATATCGTATAATTAAATATAATTTACCTTAATTATAGAATCTTCTATGCTTATATAAAAAATAATAATAAATTTACTCGATGGCTTCCATGCGACCATTGCAAATTATTTATTTTTTTAGCCGTAACCTATGTAATCATTAAGCAATGCATTGGAAAATATAGTGTGCTGCACACATTTGGTTCATAAACCGCTACTAGGAAGTGCTTTATTTTTGCTCCTAGACCTCTCACATTCTATTTATTGATAAAATAAAACGTTATTTTAGGAGTGAGTTATGCGTATGTCAAGGCCTAACCAAATATATCGCCTCAACCGCTCTCTTCATATATTTGAAATAAACTTTTTAAAACCTGAATATTTTTGTATTGCAATTTAAACTAACTAAAAAAACTAACCCTCACTCTATTGTACTTTGAAAACTCTTAACCTGATAGTGAGTACTATAAATCCATTGAATGGCTGGGAGAGGGAGGAGAATAGGGGGTGAGTTATTTTATTCCAAAATCCTATTAACGTTGTGGGGAGGGGGTGCATCTTGATTATTTATAATTTGAAGATTGAATAGACACTTACCTTTAATTCTCTACTGGACCTATGGGTGGACCTAAAGTGGCCAAAGAGAGAGTTTCAGTATGATCAAATTATATTATTAGTGTGCATTTATAACTAATTTAATATTTTCTTTGTAACTAGATCAAATACATTCAGTTGTTTGTGTTATCTTGAATTTAATATTTCAATAAAGATTATACAACACGGTTATAATTATGACTAAACTGTGGGGATGATGAAGCTTAGCCATTGATGATACTCTTGAAAACGTATGAAGTGCTGATGTAGTGAATTTGTTACTTTTGAAATGTTACAGTTCATAGTAAACACACATACACATGTCAGATATAGACAAATTAAATATGACTTTTAAAAACCTAATGCTGGTTATGGCTCTCATCAATAATTTAAGAAGAGACTTGGCAATAATTTAAGCAATATTTAAGAAAATGATTAGGCAATAGTTTAAGAAGATATTAGGTTTACCTGAAGCTGGTTATTTAACTTAATTAACTGAATTTTGAGATTGAAACATAGCTTGTTATTATACTACAATAAAGACACATAGCTGAATCACTCACTAATGTTTATCTACTTTTAAATGATCTAAAAACTTGAAATTTGGCATAATTATATCTTTTAGCCTGTAACCGGCGGGAAAGCCCCAAAAAGTTTAAAAAAAATTAACTCCCGATTTTTTTTTTTCATTTTTTTTTTTTTTCAAAATGACGGAGCAACTTTAAAGTCGGTGCGGACCTTTCTTTGGAGGTATCTTGTGGCTAAACTGTAAGACCTATCAAAAAACGGCTTTGTAATTACATTAGTTTACATCCACTTGAAAAAAATAAATCATACTGGGGGTTTAGGAGCCTAGACCCCAATGAGTAAAGCCAGTATAGCTCATAAAATTGAAAAGATGTCGTATGGAGATATAACACTATACAATGTTAAACTTGGTTCATACTAGAACATGATTTTACACATTTGTAATTGCAACATTTGAGATGAACTTGTCATTATTTATTAAAAAATAAAAAAACACAGCAATGAAATGTCTAATTTCCATTATGACTGTATGGAAATAACAAAGGTAGTGTGTATAGAATTTAATTTAAGTCAAAGAATTGATTTGTTTTTTAACCTAGTACATTGATAAAGAGTCAGGATTCGTGAAAAAATTAATGACAATAGGTTTATTTTATTCATTTTTAAATCGTTTGAGCCATCTTATTTCGTTCTTCTTGCTCCCATCAGATGAGTTATAAAATATTATAGTTTTGATCGTGTCGATTTTTGGGACAAATTTTACACCTCTGATGAGTATAACTAGGTGTATTCTGGGGAGTGGAGGTAGATTGAACAAGCTACTCTCTGTGAGGAGACGCGAACACTCCTTCAGTCCTTTAAATTCTCTTTATAAAGATGGCATAATTATACTCAGCTTTTGTTTCACCGTGATAGTGAGACTGCAGGGAAACCAATATCTAAATCACTGCTTGTTTTTATTGGAACCTCAGAGTATCACAATATAATTACACTGGTCAACAAATTGAAACTTTTTTCTATATCTGATTTGTAATTGGGTGGATACAACTAATTTTCGGGTGCTGAATTCAGTGGAAAAGTCAGATTCTCTCTATTACGTCACATTTCCCAGATACACAGTAATAATACAAATACAGTAATACGACATTAGCAACTATTAACCATTTTAAATTTCAAAAAACAACAACATAGCCCTCAGAAATCACCTATGTTTTCTAGATAATCCAAACAACTGATTAAAACCAACCAAAAGCACTAAAATAATCCACATTAAGCCATGATATTAATATTTACAAAGTTTATTTTCATTTTTCTTTGACAAAATGGGATGACAATGCTTTTCTTTTGTAAGGTGTTTCGTCAGTCTTCCTAAAAATAAACCAACAGTAATCGCCCATCATTGAAGGGTTACAGTACCCTTGGCAACGATTCTCCATGGTCAGGATATCTTGATGAAAGTATTCACCCTGTTCGTCACTAACAACACTACAATTTCTGGAGAAAAGTCAAGATTCGAGTGTAAAAAGTGAATTTTTAGTGACATTCTACACCCCATGTTCTTGTAGTTGTCATTTAGACCACTCATTTTGGAAACATATTCATCGCCTCTAATGTTGCCTAAAAAGCCGTAAACAATGGCTTTGAAAGAGGATCAAGAAGCTAACTCGATATTTATAAGTTTAGCATCAAAGGTTGGATCTTTCAACAATTCCCTAAATTGTGGCATAATAAATATACCCTACCTTCTCTTAGCTTTGCTTCACTCAACTTGGGAAATATATTTTTCAAATTATTAAAGGCCCGATTTTCTTTATCAAGAGCTTTTACTAAGTTCTTCATCTAGCCTAACTTTATATGAAGCGGAGGCAAAATGATTTGACTCAGTTCAACCAAAGGAGTAAATTTTACATTTTCCTTTCCAGCCATGTTTAATTTCCTCATATGCCATTCTTTGATCCTGTAGGGGTTCTTGGTGTCTTGGCTGTCCCACAAGCGCTAAAAAAACAAACAAAATAAAATCAGTATTTTGTGAATCCACCCTGTAAACCTATAAGCAGTGTGACCACTTTTAATCACAGCATATCTGCCACTCATAATCTTTATATTTGATTACCTCCATCAGCAAAGCCATACTTTAATAAGTTTTCCTCATGTCCACCGCATACACCAAAGGCACTGATGGAAGTTTTCTGCCATTATGCAATAGCAGTGCTTTTAAGCTTGCTTTAGATGACTCAATAAATCTTCTCCATTCATGTGGATTATATTGAACACCCAACTCCATCATCAAACGATTCACGTCTGTGCACAAATACATTGAATTCTTCATTTAAAAATATACAGTCAACTATTTCTTGTTCTAAAACTTGAAATCTTTGTACTGTAACAATACAATGCTTCGTATTGTACAATTGCTCCCACCCAACATAATATCACAAGTTCGATTCACCTAAATACATACTACCCCCCCAGAATAACCTCGAAGAAACCTATAATAGTATTCTTCACTATTATAGCCTAATGTAGCCCCAACAATTACACAAAATCAGCATTCAAAAAAGTACATTATAAACAGTCTAGTAAAATAACTGTTCCACACGTACCTTCGTCCAGTTACCCTGACTACGTCGCTGGAGAGTCTAAAGCGCCGATGAACTAGAGTTGGGCGACTACAACTGGGAGTACGTGTTCAACGATCTACTCGGTCCAAAAATTACAATAAAACTAGCCAATGTTTACTTGATGCCTCTTCGCCAAATCAACTAACCCTAGTCTTCCGTCTGGCGGAGGGATATGGAAAACCCTCGCCGAACTTTCAAGCTTCTACATTGGTCAAGAAATGGAATACTGCATTGCGACAATGACGCGTCCAATCAGCGGCTTGGATACCCTGTAAAGTTACATCATACTGATGTAATGGACTGTTTAAGCGTAACTGAGCTGGATGTGAAAACCCTCCTCCTTGTTTCCGTGTTTTAGACTCATTATAAAGAAGATTGTAAATTGTAAATATGTATCATTATTACTGCACGTTGGACAGGTGTAGGGATCACATTTATTTGAACGTCTGGTAGAGACGTATCGTATTTACTGCTCGTTTGACAGGTGTAGGAATCACCATAGAGATGTAGCATGTTAAGAAAGAAAGTTTGATAGATGTATTATCGCTATTGAACGTTAAAAGTATAGAGTTAGGAAATAACCTTTAAAATGTAGAACCTTAAAAACCAACTTTTCACCTTATTTAAATTATGTTTGTTTTGCAACCTTTTATTAAGGTCATGAACGAGGGGCCTAAATTAGTATGTTAAATGTATAGTCAACGCAAAGAGGAAATTGCGTTCGACTTAGAAACTTTTATGTTTACTTAGCTAACTTTGTGTTTGGATCGCGTTGATCCAACTCTTATGTGAATTGGTAGTACTTTGAATTAACGTAAATGCAAGTTAAGTTCGTTCGATATGTCAAAGGAACATGTGTAAAACTTATTCTTCGTTTACGCTTTAAAAGACCTTAAGTATTGTTTTAGGTTATGTGTAACCAGCCATAACTTTGTGTTTGAAGGACCTTAAGTCCTGTTTACTTTGTGAATTCCTGCGCAAATAAGCCAATATTTTCTTTCAGAATAGTAGCTATAGGATGTTTTGAATTAAGGCCGTCTTTCCCGTGTTTGTTTAATATCTTTTGACAATTAAAGAATATTTCTTTTAAACTTTGCTCTATTTCCTGTTGTTATTTTCTATGTATTGTTACACCTTCCTATCCTATAGTTTTAGGGGCCTTATCTATAGGATCGGCGGAGGGTGTAATAGTACCTTGCTCTAGAAGGTTCCATTGTGCAGTATAGAACCCAACAGTTCAGCTTGCTGCTTAGAAAATTTCAAATCATGGACCAAATCGTTCAGTTTCTTCTGTTTTATAAGGTGACCTGATATGTCATGAGTTTCAGCGATGTACTCTTACAAAGGACGTGCATCTTATGATTTACTTTCCTCTAATGGTTTTGATGTAGTGCTTTGCAAGCTACAAGCACGAACAGGTTAGCCTTCCCCACGAGGTACAGGCATATTAACTGAAGAAACATTAGGATATTTAATTATATATTTGGTTTTACTGGAATGTTCTGCAATATTTGTCAGGCGAAAATAACAGTCCATATGCTATTTTGGCTCGCATCAAGCCATTATAACAGCAAATGGCATGGCTCGGTGGTTTCCTTTAATCCATTCTATAAGGGTAGTTGCGCAGGTTATGCAAGCAATATGAGGTGCAAATGGTTTATCCTGATCTCCAGAGTACAATCAAAGTACAGTTTATAAGCATCCTTAACGAAGTCAGTGATTGTCTTTCTTTTGGTTTTTGGAGTGAACTTACCCCATACATAGCAAACGTTATCGGGTTGGTTTACACAACCACGAAGTTTAGCAGTTGCCATTACGTTAATAACACTGTACTAACTATAACCTAAAAATATCTCACTAGTTCACACAGGAAAATCTAAAACATAATAACACAAACTAAGGTACCAATAATTAGAAATATGCAAAGTTACTTTCACCATCCAAGTTTTAATACGCACTAAATAGCAGGGCTAACGTGGCTAGTTGAGTCACCTATAAAGGCCAATGGCAGTACCATTCCCCCTCAACTAAATTGCCCTGCTATATAATGACTATTTTTCGAACTTCTTTGATCATAATTATATTACATCAAAATACAGAGTGCAACCAGCATAATCAGTGATAATTCATGAATAAAATAACACAAACAACACAAAAATCTAAAAAATAAAATAAATAGTAGCAAAATCTCAAATATATTAAAAACCTTACGCGTCAGAGCATTTTCGAAGACATATTTTGATTCTACAACAAAAAATATATATTAATTGATGTATCACACACCAGATGCCAAATGGCTGTTAACCAGTGTTATCAGTGGATTTCTGTAGTGAACACTATGTTTTTTTATTCGTGTTTGGGTATTTATTGTCTACCGCTTTATTAAATGTTCCTAAAATTGCAACATTATGAGGAATATAACACGTGAATCAAACACGAATGGTAGAAAAGAAGAAACTGGCAAGTGGCAACCCTTCCACCCTGTTTTTTTTTAATTTCCTCTCATGACGCATGGCATAATGTTGCTTTAATAAGAGCAAACACCCAGGACGTGTATCACGTGCATCACGTTTGTGGGGTGTCAAGAAACCCCTGAGTCCTATATAAAATGGCCCTTTAATGGAGTTACGACTAACGTTGCTCTAGTTCGTGATTAAATTGATCTTTGATGTACTCTTCACGGGCTTAGAACTAGCTTACAAAAGTCGACGCGAACAAAACTATTTCTATTTTAAAGTAAAGTAAAGTAAAGTATATAAAAGTACATAATAAGTACTATGCGATTTCAAATTGTTATATAGTTATAGTAATAAATATATGACACATATATAAATGCACTTAGTGACTATTTGAATCTAAATAATTTGAGCCTGATAATTGAATTGCAATTCAGTTTCTGCTTTGAGTTTGTAGTCATTTAATTTGTAGGTGATTTTATCTTGTATATCGATTCGCCTTTGATGTAAGAATATTGAAAATTACTTATTATTTTGTGTATAGCCTTAAAATAATTAATGAATATACTTATAAATCTACACATTTAATAAAAAATATTCTAAATACTGTATCTAAATTTTTTTAATATTAATTTTGTTTCTGAGCGTCTTCCGCTCTAAAAAATAGTTCTTTTAATTTTTATTTCTTAGTGTTCTTTGTTTTACTTTATAATACTGCAATTAAGCTGTTATAAATCATATGTTATTAACAATATAATATTTTAAAGATTATTTTTATTTAATTCTTACTTCCCTTATCATTAAATTTCTTAATAGCTTGCGGTCAAAATGGCACTTGCAGCCATTGCGCTTTACCGCCAATCTTGTCCTCTCCAACAGAATCGGCAACGGTTGTGTGCTTCGGTCTGCTTTCGGTCTATCAGTTCTGCGAAATTTAGCTAGTAAAATGGGCTTACCACGAGTTTACTTTGATATTACTGCGGACAATCAACCCGTTGGAAGAATTATCATGGAGGTATGTATTCAATACAGTAATACTTTAATTTATATTGAGCCATTAATAGCACACCTTCGATATCTCCATTGTGACTTTATACCCTACTATAATCGTTTTCAACCTCTGAGATATTTTTCTTTTGAATGATATATTTTATACATGTGTATAATTGATGTTATATATCGATAAATTTACAAGAAATGTTAATTTTGATTTTAAATTGTATAGATTGTAAATTAAGTACAGCCACGAGGTCTTCACACAGTTTCGGTGTTGAATTCAAAATGGAGATCTTCTAAAAATGCTTATTCACTCGTGAGCTTTAACCGTTAAATGTTTTCGTTAATCAGCCAAGTTCATTTTCGCTGTGCAAGCGGGCTTGTTTAGTCCAGTTTATGTGTAATCGATAATTAATATGGCTCGTAATGGAATTATTAATTCGGATAAAAAAAAACGTTGGTTGTGTTATTTTATGTTAGTCCAAGTTATGACTTTAAATGTTAGCTTAAATGTATAAAACTTGAATTTCTCATTCCAACTCTAAACC
>CABEEJ010002817.1:88346-99598 GCA_901482245.1 Timema douglasi
CCCCTCCTATTCCTAATTTGGATTATTTATAATTAAAAAATTACCTAAACTAGACAATGCTAGTTTTCGTGATTGAATTGATGTCTTGGTATAAAGTGTTAACTTTTTTGTTATTTTTTTCTGCAAACAAAAAAAATTGAGGTTCTCTAGATTAGATAGTACAGCCGGTAGGTTAATTTATGTAAACCTACATGTACTACATATCGACTGAAATTGACCCATTTAATTTTACTCGAGGTAAATTGTTTATTATTTTGACTAGGTCACAGAGACCCTTCAATCTTCCTGTTAAAATGGCTGCGCTCTGTGGGAGAGCTAGAGTCCTTCAACTTGAGGTATCGCTGGTTGCCATCAAGGGTCATTTTAAACATGATTTCACTCGAGAAAGAATACAAATATCCATCTCTAGTTAAATCTGCCAGTTTCCATCAAAGCTAGGTATAGATGCCCCCCCCCTTTTTTTCACATAATCCTATCTCACATTGAGCTTACGTAGATTAAACATTACAATTGTTTCTTTAAGCTCGATTCACATGTATTAATGAAAATAGAAAGCAGAATCTGCTTGAGTAGCGCAGCGATTCACACACTGAATGTTGACCCATAATGCATTGCACCACTAAGGGCCAGTTTCATAGTCAGATTTAGTGCGCCTCAAGTGCGGTGCTACACTAAATACAGGACGATACCTACCTAAACCAGAATGGAATGGGCCAGTTTCCTATGCGAGAACGGCCCATTCCATTCGAGGTAGGTAGTTGTCTTGTATTTAGTGTAGCGCCGCACTTGAGGCGTACTAAGTCTGACTATGAAACTGGCCCTAACTTAAAACAGCTGATTATTAACATTGTATTTACTAGTGAATAAATACCTTTTAGATCATTCTCCCGATGTTTTCAAATTATAACGTTGTGTCGTGGCACAATCCGATACATTGATGACCTTAGCTATTATTTGGGTTCCTAGCTCATTAAAATTATGTTACCCGCCTCAGTGGCGTAGTTGGCTAACTCTCTAGTCATGTTGAGCTCGATTGCTGAGGATGGGGAGATCGAGGTTCGAATCTCGGTCGGGTGAACTGGGGGCGGTTTTTCCCCCCTAAATGGTTTTCCACTCTCCCTCCACGTAAATGAGGGTTCACTTCCTTTAATTCAACCTTACCAATTACTAACCCATTAGCGTAATTGGTACTCAAAAGCGTATAACCCGAACGAGTAGTAAGACACGGAGCTAAATAATAAATAAAAAATAAAATTATGTTCATTTATTTATTAACTAGCAGAAGTACCTGGCTTTGCCCGGTGCAACTGTGTATTGCATTGCTTGGTTAGGTTGCTTCAAACTTATTTACATGCTCCATGGCATTAGGAACTCGACGAACATTCATTGGCTCACTTAATAATGTATGCGGCCTATCCTTGAGCTAGTTCTATCCATTCCACCTCATGACAAATACAGGGTATGTAACTCATAATTATGTAACCTCCACTTTCCATTATTATACCTCTGCACCAAATCTTTTTCCAAGCAACCTTATTTTCGAATACCCAATTATTATTTTTTTGTCTAGAAATGTAACCCAGCTTGATCTCGGACGTTAACTTATTGAGCAAAACTGTCTAATCAGATACATTAGACATAGATGTGTACTTTGAAATGTGTGTTTGCAGCTGCGTAGCGATATAGTGCCTAAGACTGCAGAGAACTATCGCGCTCTGTGCACCGGGGAGAAGGGTTTCGGCTACAAGGGTAGCACTTTCCACCGTGTGATCCCGAACTTCATGTGCCAGGGAGGGGATTTCACCAACCATAACGGTACCGGCGGAAAGTCCATCTATGGCAATAAGTTTGAGGATGAAAATTTCCAGCTGAAGCACACCGGCCCAGGTAAACTTACTAAGCCTCACAAGCTGCAAGGGACTTTATAACAAACTCGGAATTAAACATTTTGTGTCAAATACATCGCTCTGGGATGCCCGGAAATGTGAAGATAGGGTAAAATGTGTATGGAAGGGGAAAAAAGTAGTCTGATATATTCCTAGGATTTTTTTTTGGTAGCCATTTGATTAATAGTTCAAAAGAATAGTTCTTTCTGGATGTCCCATGAATTATTTTGGGGGAAAATTATTTGTAATAATTGGCCCTCTTGTTATAGTTGCAAACTGAGTGGATCTCTTTCATTATTTTATTATAATTTATTTTGTCAAATGTATAATGATATTGAACCATTTTGTTATATGACAGGTTGTTTGTGAAAAAAAATTTGTTTGATAGGGTTGAAAACCTACCAGTCTAGGTGGCACACACAGACAACTAACACACAACACTCATCACTCATACACACTCTCTCATACACACTCATCACTCATACACACTCTCTCATACACACTCTCTCATACACACTCATCACTCATACACACTCTCTCATACACACTCTCTCATACACACACACACACACACTCATACACACACACTCTCATACTCACACACACACACACACACACATACACACACACTCTCATACTCACACACACACACACTCTCATACTCACACACACACACACCTCAATAGACCCAAACAGGATTCGAGCCTTGACCTCCCTTTCATGAGCCGGTTTGTTAATAGGTGTGGCCCTTTAAACCATCCCACATCTGAAGTGGGTGTTATTTTTAGCACCAGGTTGTACGCTTAAAATGTAATAATTACGTTAATGGTTTTAGAGATCAGGAAGGCTATGTTGAGATGAAGTGCACCCATATTTATATTAGTGTGGAGGGAGAGTGAGAAACAATCCTCATACCACCTGTAGAGGGTGTTAATTGGTATTAATTTAATAATAGCCACATTGATGGACATCCTCACTAACTGGGGGGCAAATCTAGTCTGGTTTGCAGAGTCTGGCGATTAGGGGAGCCGGGCGTTGTAATGTGGTTCTCGGAGCACTTTTGAGAAGACATTGTGCTAGAGGTGATGAGGTTATGATATTGTAGCTTGTGTTCAGGATAAATTGGAGTTTGTTTGTGTCCTTTATGTGTCAGAGAAGTTGTTGGACCTGGAGTTGAAGATGAGTTAACCAGCGGTGAAATAAGTCTGATGGGGGTCTTTTTGTGAATTGTGGGCGGGGCTGGATTAGTGGGTGAGAGATCCTGATGTGGTCCATGGACTTCTTGACGAGACTGTTGTGTTCTCTTGTTTCTTTTAAGAATTTTGGTGACCTAGGGTTAAGGTGTCTGACCTCTGTGCTGGGGTCCGGGGTTCAATCCTTGGTCCCGGCACAGATTTATCTGATTACCAAACCCTTTACTTCACCTCTGACAAGACGTGTATTAATCACATCTTGTTAATGTGGGGAATGCAAGGCCTCCCATCGTGGTTCGGGTCCCATGTAGTACAATATGTAGCTGTAAAATAGGCACAGTGTTATTTGGAGTTTATAATATGATTAAATTCAATTAGAGCTATTGTTATGTATCAATAAATTGTGTGTCGATAGGAATTTTGTCGATGGCCAATGCTGGACCCAATACTAACGGTAGTCAGTTCTTTTTGACAACCGCTAAGACAAGCTGGTTGGACAACAGGCACGTTGTGTTTGGTGCTGTAGTGGAGGGAATGGATGTTGTAAAGAAGGTAAATAATAGATTAAATTTAAGTTTTGATCATGAAATAGTAGTGTGTTTGAACTATTTAAAGATATAGTATAATTTTGGTTTTGTTAGAAGACACTTTAAAAAAAAATTAATGCAATTTTTTGCAGTCAACAATGATTACATTTTAATGCTCATATTATAAGTGAAATTCTAAGTTGACAGATAACATGGTTTGATATATGAATATGTAAAAGTAAATCTACGATAAGACAGTGTAGAAACACTAGCAAGTAATAGTGACGGAAGCCAACCTTAAAGGAGTTAGGTTAGGTCTGGATAGGAACAAAGGCATTTCTCTTAATTTATTCTTAACTCTTTTAACGCGTGCTACTTCTTCGTACTTTCACAGTTACACATTGTTTTGAATTTGGTTTACATAATGTACTTCAAACACTAAGAGATTATGAGTAATTTCTGAAAATTTAGAACAATGTGTAGCTGTGAGGTGTAAGAAGAAATGAAGCGTGTTTGTTCCTATCCTTTCAGGTTGGCTTCCTTCACCTCACTTTACATTATTGTAGTGTTTCTACACTCTTATCAAACATTTACAAGCCATTAGGTAATAATTTATTTTATTATTTTTTTAAAAAGTAAATCTAATAGGGCTGTGTGAAGCTTCGAAACAAACATCACCTTCAACTTAAAAATTCTGATTTCACCGTTAAAAATATTGACACCTAAAATACTCAATTTGTTCAATTACTGCCAATCTGAGCTTTTATATTAACTACAAATTAATGTTCATATGGAAAAAAATCCAAAGTAATTTAATTGCATTTTGTGGTAATGACTTTTACAATTAATTGTGCAATTAAACATTTTAAGAGTAATTTTAGTACATAATGTAGTTTAAAAATAACCACAGTATAATATTTTTTCAAGTGTAAAAAAATATTCAAAATATGATTTGGCTTGGAGAATATTTCATAAATTGGATTTGAGTTTGCTTTGAATTGAAAAGGAGGTTATAGCACCCCCCCGCACCCCCTAAAATCTAATAGCTTTGGTGGTCTTCTTATGAAAATTGGACTATATTTGTGTGTCTACTTTTTGATGCTATATTGGCATTATGTTATAAAGGTTTTAACATAATTTGTTGGTGACCTGGTGGTCTAGGGGGTAAGGTGTCAGACTTCTGTGCTGGCGGCCGGGGTTCAATCCTCGGTCCCGGCACAGATTTATCTGATTACCAAACCCTTCCTTCACCTCTGACAAGACATCTTGTGAATGTGGAGAATGCCAGGCCTCCACCGTGGTTCGGGTTCCACGTTAAACTGTAGGTCCTCCATTTCATCTCACAATCACCCTCCATTACACATTAGCATAAGTGCGTATAACCCGAACGGGTAGTAAGACTCGGTGCTAATAATAATAATATATAATTTGTTGGTAGTAATTAAAGAGTTTATAAAAACCTGTTTCTGTTTTCAGGTTGAATCCTTCGGCTCACAGAGTGGAAAGACGTCCAAGAAAATTGTTGTTGCCGACTGTGGTCAGCTATCCTAAACCTTATTCTCATCAAAATGTTACAATATCTCTACTACAACTAATTAATTTGCTGCAAAAATAACAATATTTTTTGTCTCTTTTTTCTTAAAAAAAAAAATTATGATATGTAAGCTGATGTGAGATCGTAAATCTGTCACCATTGTTCAGCATTTGTTTAGTTGCATTTGTTGTTTAGGCACTATTTTTTCAGGTAGGATAAAACCACTTCATTCCATTACCTAGTTTTAATCTGAGCAGGTGGTGGCGCGCCAAAGACCCTACATTAGCGATAAGTAACCGTTTTAAAACAGACCAACCACTAAAAGATGTTGCAACCAATAGGATATAGGTAGGTGTGTGTGTTGGTAGTTTTTATGCAAAAGTATTTTTTCTCTTAATGTGGAATTAACTGCAATCTGATTGTGATATTTCTTCTTTTAATGTTGTAATAATCTCTGACTGAATTGATTGAAGTACGTTAATGTTGACTGATCATTTGATTTGTTAAAATGTTAGAAGTAAAAAACATGGGCTTACATTAGGGATTATGTTAATTATTTCTTACTGTGCATTTTTAATTTACTATTGATTTTGTGGGTTGTAACTAGATAACAAATTTGCATAATTTTCTAATGGTTAAATTTTTTTTTGCTTAGCTATTCTGTAACATTTTCTTACTACAACTTAGTTCAAAATAAATAAACAAACAAACAAACTACTCTAAAGTGTTTTTTTTATATTTGTAAATACCCATCTTTTCCCCCCAGATACTGAGGTAACTTTTATCTAATATATAATTTGAGTTTATATCATAAAGGGATATTTGAACTAACCTGTTACTATGGTAAGTAAGTTGTATATTTTAAAAGCTTTATACACTAGCTTAAGTACCACTTATATCATTCATTTATTATCCCAAAGACCCGCCTCGATGGCGTAGTTGGCTAACGCGCTTGTCGTGTGGAGCTCTACTGCTGAGGACGGGGGGATCAAGGTTCGAATCTCGGTCAGGTGAACTGAGGGTGGTTTTCCCCTAAATGGTTTTCCACTCTCCCTCCACACAAATGCGGGTTCACTTCATCCAATTCAACCTTCCCAATTCCTATTCCTTTAAAGTAATTACTACATAAAGCGTATAACCCGAACCAGGTAGTAAGACGCAGTGCTAAATATTATATTATTCCAAAGAAGTGAACACATTTTTTATTTTTACTTTCAGCCAAAGTTTTTTTCCCTCATTCTTAAAACCTATTTGGAATCGTTGATATAAAGTAGTGACACGCTATGTGGTTTTAATGCCAAATGAAATCACTAGTTATTCATTAAGTGTGACTCAGTGGAATTATAGGTTTGACCTTGGTAATTTTCCATTCCCAGTCTTGATGAATCACCACATTCTCTACATCTTAAGGTGAGTTGCAATACTAGTTTTTAAAATTGAATATATTAATATTTGCAATCGTAAATGAATAAAAAAAAATGCACATATTGGTCACACCCTGCCATATTTTTTTTAGACTAGAATGAAAAATCTATTTATAGTGCTAAAAAAACAAATTTATGAATGTGAGTTAGGAAAGAATAGATGGAAAAAGATAATTCCAAAGAAAATGTTGGAAATAAAGTAAGTAAGAAAGAGATGGGAGGAGCAAATTAAGTGTTAAAGTGAGATTAGAATAATGGCAGAAAAATGATGGAGCCATTTCCACAAAATTGACCCGGCCACAAGCTGGAAACGGTTACGTTATATATAAAAACAAAATGCCTCCATATTCCTTTATTCTTCCTCTTTTAATCGCTTCCGTTCTTTTGCAGGGTTGTTATAATCTTACCCGGGTCCAAAAAAAAACCACATTGCTTTTATTAAAAAAGAACACTTATATTTTGGATTCAAATCAATCATCTAATTTTAGAAAATGTTTATTCATTCTGTTGAAAACCTTTTGGTTTAAACCCAATAATAATACATCGATTTGATGTTACACACAATTTTTGAAATTACAGATTTTATAAAATATACTAAGCTATTAAGTATGTTTTAATTGGTTGAATAATTATGTTAACCAGCAATTCACTTGGGATAATATAATTTAAGCTACCTACATTGTATTACCCGCCTCGGTGGTGTAGTTGGCTAACGCGCTTGTGTTGTGTAGCTCGACTGCTGAGGACGGGGAAATCGAGGTTCGAATCTCTGTCGGGTGAACTGAGGGTGGTTTTTCCTAAATGGTTTTCCACTCTCCCTCCACGTGAATGCGGGTTCACTTCCTCTAATTCAACCTTCCCAATTTCTAATCCATTAGCTTAATTAGTACTTCAGCTTATAACTCGAACGGGTAGTAAGACGCGGTGCTATAAAAATACATTGTATTAATGCTAGGCCCTAGAAATAATACTTTGTCAAAAAAAAGCAGACAATTTTTTTTTTGTTTGATATGGCTACATTCTTCAAAGCAAACAAAAAAACAAATGCTTAGACCCTGTAAAACTTTTTGTAAACAAAGTTTCCTTTGTTTATTATAGTCAAGTAGAATCAAATTACTACATCACTAGTTTCATCGGCTATAACGTGTCATTCTTGGGTTGAACTGAATTGCCCTTTGAGGAGTCTAGGGCTTGAATACTTGTTGGGTGTAATGTGGTTTGGTTTTCCTAAACAATACTACTCCCTCCATGCAACTGGTACATTCTCTCAAAAATTCCACCTTTTTCATAACTTATCTCATCCATATAATTAATTTATGTGTACAACCCAGATGGATACTAAATTGGGCAAATGTAGTTCAAGCACATTTTTTTTGGTAATGCCCTTAAAAGACTTAATACACCACTGCTGATTTCTTTATAATTGGCTATCAAAAAAAATACTTCGATAGATGGCTCACCCAAAACTCAATACAACTTCTAAATAAAGACCCAACTTAATAAATTAAAATATGAGAATAATAAACGCTTATCTTTTTGACTATTGGTAATAAATACAATTATAATATATTAGTAAAATGGTAGAGCACAAATAAAAGTAAAAACGCTAACATATTTACACACACATCAATGTTTCGGTGCTATAATAGCATCAAAATATTGATATGTGTCTAAATATATGTTATTGTTCTTTTATTTGTGCCCTACCATTTTCCTAATATTCTATCATTTTATTTATTACCAATTTTTTTTTGCTTCATGCACTTTATTTCATACAAATCTCATAAAGTAGTTCTATTCGGCTTTTGATTTTATAGCCAATTTTAATCATGCTTAGGATTCTCAATTTGGGCCAATTTTTTTTTTTAAGAATCAAATAACTTCAATCTTTAGATATAGTATTCTCTTAGACAATAATTTATTAATTATATAATTCACAAAAATATTTTGTTTCAATTTTAGCAGAGGTAGGAAAACTTTTTTTTTGGTAGTAGATGGCGAATCAAATGGATGTGCACTAAAATGTTTGGCACCAGAGGGGCCAACACTTTTTGTATAGTAGGCTCAGGCATTATTATCTTAAAGCGACCGCTTGAATTAGATATAACTCTCAGTAAATCTTGGTGTACCAGCAACATATTATTTTCATTTAATGAGAATGTTCAAAGCATAAACAAATAAAAATTATTTGATCTTTCTTATTTCATACCCGCCTCGGTGGCGTAGTTGGCTAACGCGCTTGTCGTGTTGAAGCTCGATTGCTGAGGACGAGGAGATCGAGGTTCGAATCTCGGGTCGGGTGAACGGTTTTTTTTCCTAGATGGTTTTCCACTCTCCCTCTACGCGAATGCGGGTTCACTTCCTCTAATTCAACCTTCCCAAGTCCTAATCCATTAGAATAATTAGTACTTAAAGCGTATAATACGAACGGGTATAAGACGCGGTGCTAAATATTATTTCTTATTTCATGAAAGTTTAGTACAACCCACATAGTGAGTGTGTCGTCTTCGTTCCCCCCCCCCCTCTCTTTTGATTACCGGCACTTAGCTTTTGTTATTTCTTTTGCATCAACGCCAAGGGCACAAGAAGATATAACAAAAGGGGGTGAATTCAGATATCAACCACCAAAGCAAAACAGACTTCTGGGGATATTTTTTGAACAATGATCACCATGGCATAATATCAAGGTTACCTTTTTTGAGGCCATTTTTGGTTTTCTTACGCAATAGTTTTAGAAAAAAATAAGATTTTATTTCCTGCATCGGTGGCCGTGTGGTCTAGTGCGCTACTCTCGCGGTGGACTAGACTGCCGATGACTGGGAGATCAAGGTTTGAATATCGGTCAGGTGTACTGAGAATGGTTTTACCAAAATTGTTTTACACTCTCCCTCCATACAAATGTGGGTACACTTCTTGTAAATATAACATGCCTAGTCCCTAAAACCATTGGTGTGATTAGTATATAAGTGTAAAACCCAAACTGGTAGTAAGATGTGCCGAAAATAACGTGTATATAAGGTTTTTTCTAAACAGTCAAGGTATAATATTTTTTTTAGCATTGTTAATCTGCAAGTTTATTTAGTGCAATTAAAAATTTATTAGCAGGACTTACACAAGCACATTTGAAAATCAAAATTTAATCAAAATATTTATAAATGGGGGCAAGCCTCCTAATACAGGATTTTCAATTGGCCACTAATTACTTAAACAAATATTAAAAAAAGAAACATCCATTCATCTATTGACAGTTTTATTTTTTTTAAAGACAAAATTTCAACATCTTGTTTGTTATTTTATAATATTTTAATTTGAAAAATTGAAAAAAAGAAAAGTTTTAAACTACAACAAAATTGATAACAATGTATAAGATCAGCTTGTTAAATATTTTATATCAGTTTATTCACTGGCTTAACCTAGAAAGAGAAAGTCAATATTATCCATCAGACATGAAATACACAATTCTTAGAAAGGAAAATCAATAAGTCATTACGTACACAGCACAGAACATTAATCATATTACTAAGAAATGATTGTTGCTTGCACATGCTCTCATTAGCACAACATATTATCAAACAAATAATTAAAGATTTTAGACTAAATTTTATTATTCAACAACAAAAATACATTTTTCAACATAAGTTGATATAACACAATCATAACCTATACAATTTTTTTTAACAAGTTTTATTCACTATAAACAATATTATATTATTGTATTAAATAATTGTTTAAAAAGTCACAGTAATGACATATTGAGTTTTTTTAAATAGATTTATACATTTTCCTTCTACATTAATATCTATTTGACTATTCGGGTATCATACCATAAATTTTGTTTTGGTAAATGGTACTTTATTGAAGGCTTACAAATGAATCCTAAGAAACATTTAACAGTGAAACACTTTGCATTTAACTATCACAAGTTGAGTAAACAACAAACACATTTAAAATATGTTTTAACCAATTTTTATATATTTATTATTTACATATAGCTTTTTTTTACTAGAAAAATTTAAATTCTAACCCTATGATTGAATTTTATTTACATTACTAATGTAATAGATTTAAACTGTTTAGAACTAACAAAAGCTTCCCTGCATAAACAAGTTACACTTAAATATATAATTTAGATTAAATTTATATATCCGAAAACAATTGCAAGGTCGGTAATTTGATTTTATACTTATAGTTTAACACATCAATTCTTTCTACCAACTAAGATATTAAATAATAATATGAAATAAAAATATCCTATTTATTACTTCAGCATATTAGGGGCTTATTGAATGAAATTCATGAGTTGTGTAAATTTAACAAAGGACTTCTTGGCAAGAGTTGTTCTATAGGTGCTCAAGAGACCTGCAATGGAAAAGGTAAGTCCTATTGAAGTGTAAGGAAAGGTTGTACAGGGTGTACTTTGTATCCATTGTCACATTTGCAGCAGAAACACAGACATTGAATGTAAGAGACAAGGAAAGTGGAGGACATGTACAAGGAGTACATGAGATAGTAGAGGAAGCAAGACTGAGATGGTATGGGCATGTAATGAGGATGTTAGAGAACATGAGATAGTAGAGGAAGCAAGGTTGAGATGGTATTGGTATGTAATGAGGATGTTGGAGTACATGAGATAGTAGAGGAAGCAAGACTGAGATGGTATGTGCATGTAATGAGGATGTTGGAGTACA
>CABEEJ010002818.1:0-17205 GCA_901482245.1 Timema douglasi
CCTAACCTAACCTAACCTAACCTAACCTAACCTAACCTAACCTAACCTAACCTAACCTAACCTAACCTAACCTAACCTAACCTATTACATATGGCTCTTTTTAACGTAAAATACTCCTCGAATATCCGTTTTGGACTATATAGCTTAAGGCATTTTCGAAAAATTTTTAATTTTCATAAATCAGTCTTTGGAAAACCACTCTAATTTTAAGGCTATAATCAATTTCACAATTTAGACCATAAGATATGACCATAATATCTGAATATCAATTTAGAAAAAATCCAGAAAACCTTATGGATACAAACAAACGTACAGAGGGACACAAATCCAGAATCGTATTAACCCATTTCAGGGTCTTCTTAAGGTGCTTGGGTTCCCTCCACCCCCTTTTTTAAATGTCCCATATACAGTTTTCTTAGATATATTTTTGATTTTTAATCGGTTACACTATATATTTATGGAGTTGTTTTTTGAAGGCATTAATAACTACCGAAAAAATTAAAACACAAAATCAAGAAAAATATCCAGTAAACTCATGACTTTACAGAAGTGTGACGTTATTTATTTATTTTTCGACATTTGTTTTTGACTCTGTCCTGAGGGAATTTGAAATTTGATTCTTTGTTGTGACAAGATAATATATCTTAAATCACTCACTATTCTCGAAACCGATCGTTTATATTTTCCATTAGCCTCTAACAGTGATCAATTGATTGCTCGGAAAGTTCTGTCTCTCGTGTTTTTTTTTAGGAAAACGAAGACTCGAAAGAAACATCAAATTTAACTGATTCAAATTCAGAACCTTATTTAAAAAGAATGTTGTTTGTTCTAGTATTGCTATTTTGACAATTTAATACCTCGAGATTATGATGGATCCTGACGTGTCATCTTCTCTCGAACACATACGTAGATCTCACATTCTGTCAGCCATCTGAATGTCTGTCTGTACTTGGCGCTGCAGCCAAATGATTTGATGGATCTTTTTCAAGCTTGACATTTAGATGTCACATGGTCATACTTAGAGGCTAAATCACAATTTTGATTCTAGCTCTAAAATTAATGGTAGTTTTGAAAACTTGTATTTTTTTATAGTTTGCTGTAAGCTGCTCAAACATATATTGATACATTTTTTCATATGCTTATTATTATTATTATTATTTTTAGCACCACGTCTTACTACCCGTTCGGGCTATACGCACTTACGTTAATGTGTAATGGTAGGGTGATTGCGAGATGAAATGGAGGACCTACAGTTTAACGTGGAATCCGAACCACGGTGGAGGCCTGGCATTCCCCACCCATATGCTTATCAAAATAATGGGTTTTTTTGTGAGTAAACTTTATCTAATTTTTTTTTTTTTTGCTAGCAGATTTTTAAATACACGAAATAAAATAGATTAGGCTTGTATGAGAAAGCATTAACAATCGTGTGGCTTTATTTATTTATTTTTTCAAACTTAAACTACTTTCATAATTATATATAGTTATTAAATTTAATTTACTGGTATTAAATAAAAAATTATAGGTGAATTAGTTACTATATCCTTGTAGATAACCACAATTACAAAATAAAGTTACTGTAAAATGAATAAGCAAGGTAATATGGGAAATATTCTTAGTGTAGCTAAATATTGGTAGCAAATACAAGGTACAACGCAGATATTTTTCTTTAAATGACGCATTCGGCCTGCTAAGAGAATAGGGTTGTATCCAGCACCGTCCAGAAAAGAGGACAAATGGGATAAATTTACCCAAGGTGTCTTTTTTGAGGCATCCGACCACCCAAAGATATATATATATATAAAAAATATATATATTCACACAAAAATATATATATATTCACACAAAAATATATATATATTCACACAAAAAAATATATATATTCACAAAGAAAAAAAATATATATATACACAAAGAAAAAAAAAATATATATATATATATTCAAAAAAAAAAAAAATATATNNNNAAAGAAAAAATATATATATATATATTCACAAAGAAAAAATATATATATATATTTTCACAAAGAAAAAAAAAAATGTATATATATTCACAAAGAAAAAATATATACATATATATTCACAAAGATAAAAAAAATATTTTTCACAAAGAAAAAAAATATATATATTTGTTCACAAAGAGAAAAGAGTATTCCGCGGTCACAACAAACTTGAATAAAATACAATTTTTTAAACTATTCTTTATGCTGGTGAGCGTTGTAAAGATAAAACATAATCTAGCTTAACAATTTAAGGAACATTTGATAATTTTTCCATGCACATAGTTCCATTAATTTTTAAAAAACTTAATAATATTCAAACAATTAGCTAAGCTAATTTTTGTGTGTGAAAGAGAGACCCCCAAAATTACATTTCCCGGGGCCCCTGAATCCTCTATGTGGCCCTGTTTGTGTTATTGTGGCTGTAAATAAGAATTAACATCCAGACCAAAAAGATGGTATATTATTATAATATACTACTATAAAGCAACAGCTAGAAACTTTAAATTTGGCAAACTTTTAGCTTATAGTCTGTATCCGACGAGAAAATTCCAAAAAGTTAAAAAAATTAATTTTTAACCTCCTCAAAAAAAAAATCAAAATTGTGGTGCAACTTTAAAGTCTGTGCGGTATATACAATATAATAGCGGTAACTCTGGGTTGCTACGTTCAAAACAACGCTGGAATTATATTAGTTTGCATCCACTTTCAAAGAAAATTCACTGGGGGTTCGGGGTCGGAGCCCCCAACGAGTAAATCGAGTCTTTCCATTAACCTGCGTGATAGTCTCTCAATCCAGCCTGCTTTCTTTAGTCCGGCAATAAGCATGGGTGTCAAGTCAAATGTTGTGAAATGTCCCAGATCCATTCTTGTATTCAAACACAGCTTATGTAATCCTTTGCTACAAAATATTAATCCATATTCAATGCCATTGAAACTTTCTTTCCCTGAACTTAAATAGTATATCTTTAAGTGTCTAATAGTTAATGAATTTTGATCACTTTTTAGTTTGTTATAATTTTTACGGTTCCAAGAAGCTCCCTCTGAAGGTATTTACCGGACCGGGCCTCTTTGCTTCTTCATTAATACGGATCTTCCTATTTTTGAAGGCGGAAAAACATAAAAAATCAAGATTCATCAAAATCATTAGTTAAGAAAATGTTTACGAGAAAGTAAAATGTGCCTTATTTACCCAACCTAAAAAAACTATTTCCTTATCACTATATTTAATACAATATTTAATCAAGTCTTAATATAAAGGATATGAATCAGGAGGATTTTTTAAATAAAATATGTGTCCCCATTAACGTACAGCTAAAATAAGAATAACAAACTGTTAAATCACATGTGGAAAATCACCCCGACCTAAGTATGAACCGATATCCCTACACAATCAATCAAAGTTAAACCTATCCTGATACTTTATACACCATGACAAAATAAAGAAAACAACATTTTTATAAGCCTACATGAGATGTAAAACCAAAACTCTTGGGTACGTAGACTAAATATAAAGTTTACATAGTTTAGTTTTATGGTGATGGGGAGGTCGGGGCTGGAATCCCAGTCAGATGTATTAAGGAGGAGGGGGATAAAATTGGATAAAAATATATTGTCACTGTTTATCAGAACAACTGTCGGAACTATTGATATAAATTTTACCTTCACTACTCCTAAGCCATTCGTGTAGTTAAATGCTTGAATCTTAAATGGTTAGTAATACACTGTACAAACAAATCAATATTTTAAGAACCTTCAACAGCATTCGCTTTGAAAAATATGTAAAACTAATTTATCTCAATCTCATTCTTCCTACGAGTACCTAAACAATAGTTTTTAAAATTAACGTGTCATTTGGAGAGTTTTTTGTATCGAATTTAGCCAACATTCATTATTTAACATGAAAAGTGTATTTCTCTTAGAAATAATGTACTTAAGAGAACGTTAAAAACGAACAAACATTGTTTTTAAACGGTTTTTATTACAATCCTACGTTGCTGTCTAATTTATCGCGACCATATTTTGAGAACTTAAATGGCTTTTTTTTTTTAAACGAACTGGATTTAATTTTTCTCCGTTTTCTTTTTAAAAATAAAATAAACGCTGAAAGGGGTCAGAAGAGAAAGGAGGCGTTCGTGAGTAAAAATTGTAATTTTCAAGTCAACATGTATGACCTCGGGTAATGCACTTAAGGAGGACTTCATAGAGCATTTTCTATCTTTTGAACGTTCGTGCATAATTACATTCTTTCCATTTTCTTTTGTGTCTGCCTTCAACCTGTGTTTAGAAAACTTCATTACCTTCTTTTTTGAAAGCGTCATTTTGTATGCATTTGAAAAAATATTAACTTTCTAGCAAAGATGTGTAATAAGTTAACTCTCCTAGAAAATGTTTTTTCTCTGCTGTACTAAAAACTAAATAGAATATTCAAACGATTGCTATGAATGTATTAATATGATCACTATTATTATTGTTAATAATAATAATAATAATAATAAAATGGTCTGTTTTATAACTATATTTACTTAATTGATAAAATTGTATTGCAAAGCTGCAGTGTCTTTGGAGGGTTCGGTGGCTGCGTGATCTAACACGCTACTCTACTGTTGGACTAGACTGACGAAGAGATCGGGGTTCGATCCTGGTCGAGTGCACTGAGGGTGGTTTTACTAAATGTTTTTCCGCTCTCCTTCCACACAAATGTGGGCTCACTTAATCTCAATTAAACCTTCCTAGTCCTTAACCATTAGCGTGATTAGTATATAGGGCAAGGCGTATAACTTTAACGGGTAGTAATACGCAGCGAAAAAAAACCCCAACATTAGTGCTAACGGGATATACTGGCGCAATACAGTCTCGATTGAGAAGCAGAGGTTAGAATTCCGGCTGGGTTGATATTATTTTTTCTTTTTTTTTTAATTTGATAGTTTTATCAATTTTATTTGAATGAAATTGGATGCCCTCAGCTAAGATTCACCCTCCACATTCTGTGTGGTTAAATTAGTATTATTTACAATTAAACGTGTGAATAAAAAAGGATAAGCGTTGCACTGAAATTATTCTTAACTTTATTCGTTGTAATGGAGTAATAATAATATTAGATGGGAATTAGGAAAATAACACAGTCGGAAAATGTGTTCTATTATTCGGTCTGCAAGTTGTTGTTATCTCGTCTGCTGTCAAGGCATGTCAAACTCAGAATATACAAAACAATAATTTCATCGGTTTTTGTCTATGGTTGTGAAACTTGGTCCTCTAACTTAGCTGAAGAAGAAAAAATTATGGTGCTCGCAAACGGTGTAGGGTCAGAGTGAATTAGGCTACTGGGGATTGGTGGAGGTTACGTAAAGATGAATTACATACCCTGCACTCATCACAAAAATCGTTAGGATAGTCAAATCTCGTAGAATACGATGGGGAGGACATGCAGGGCAGATGGGATATTCTAAAACCATGCTCAAGGTACAGACTTGCAAACCCATTGGGAAGACCTAGACGCAGATGGAAGGATATCATTAGAATTGACATGAAAAATTTGGATGTAATGAGGTGGACTGGATAGAACTTGCTTAAGATTGGGATAGCTGGATTAACTTTAGTGCCCCTAATGCCATAGAGTAGGTAATGGAGATGAATTAAGAAAAATAATTATATAAAACTGAACTAATCGTCATTTATAATAATATAGAATTAAAAATCATTCGCCTCCCACGAGCAGATAGCTTAGATCCAAACAAGGCCTCTTGGATTAGTCTGACAAACTATCAACACTGTCAATTACTACATTAAAACTAAACTTTTGTGATGGTAAAATCTACACAAATGATATACCTGTTTTGAGAAAGTTCAATCTACAACAATTACCGTATTTCTTAGTTCATGAATATACCATATATAATGAATAATCCGACACTTTATCTGTCAGTAGAGTGTCTACTAAGCTAAATGTCCCGGGTTTGATTCCCGGTAGTGTCTAAAAATGTATTTTTTGTGGAATTTAGGTGTCCCTTTTCACATAGATGTATTAACGGCCAAGAGTTGGATGTTTTGTCTGGTTTGGATTTAAGATAGTTTATAAGTTGTGTGCTGATATATTCAGTAGATTCAGAAAGTGCACGTCCAATATCTCAAACGAATAGAAATAAAAATTATAATAAATATAAATATTTCAGTGTGAATATGCATTCACTCGCTTTAATATCTCTAACACTAAATGGTGAAAATAATATAATTTAAGGGCATAATTATTTTAAGGCTTATTCCGGCAGGAGGTTAACCCACGCTTGTACATTTCTTTGGAAAACCAAGAGTATTGAGTTGCCATTCTGTTGATAGTAGCATATAGCTCATATAGCTTGCATCCTGTTGACGAGCGAGCACGGTGCGACCGATGGACCTTCCTGGCTGGTGAAACTCGAGATCAGCAAGTTTGTGTGTGAGAATAACACACGGTTTTTGAATGTTGGAAGCCATGCTAAGTACATGTGTGATGGTATCTAGCACGTCTGACAAATGACGATATAAAATGTGATCTGGTGGTTCAACCCGCTGGAGGGTCGATCGTGGGTCTACAAAAAGGTTGAGAGACCGTTATCGTGTCTGCTCCTTCGTCACGGGAGGTCTATCCGGTGACTCATGTAGTAGTTTGCATATTACTATATTAATATTATTATTATTATTATTAGCACCGCGTCTTACTACCCGTTCGGGTTATACGCACTTACGCTAATGTGTAATGGTAGGATTATTGTGAGATGAAACGAAGGACCTACAGTTTAACGTGGAATCCGAACCACGGCGGAGGCCTGGCATTCCCCACATTCACAAGATGTCTTGTCAGAGGTGAGGGAAGGGTTTGGTAATCAGACACATCTTTGCCGGGACCGAGGATTGAATCCCGGCCGCCAGCACAGAGGTCTAACACCTTACCCCTAGGCCGCCAGGTCACCTGACTATATTATTAAATATAATTGATTGGACTAGCTCGCAAGTCTCACTCCCCACGAACCATCCATCTCAACCCTTGCCACTCGGGGTCCATCTTAACCATGTAAGTTCCAACGGTGCCCTGGTAATGCTGTAGTAAGGTTGGCTACCGGGCACCCAGATAAAACCAGTGCCCTTACACAGTTTTGTCAGAAGTACAGTAGGGACGTTACAATAATACCCTTATAAAAAACTTGTTAGACCGATGGATTTTCTTTCTTTGGCTTGCATGGATAAAAATATAAATTTTTAACACTTTTTATAATAGATTGAAACAATTCTACAAACCGGATAAACAATAATTAAAAAATACAAAACAATTATATTGATTTCCATTTGTGGACTGCTTTCAAAGCATTCTAATTGTTTATCGCTTCTACAATTGAATGATTTTTTTTTTATTGCTTTGAAACGCTCTCTCGATTTATTTTTTATTCAAACACAAAATTTAATCGTCTATTCTTTTCAAGAATACAGTTTTGTTTGGATTAAATTTTAAATAAATTACACAATGGGTATTTTAGATCGAACGATGTAGTTCAGGATTGGTAAACTTCATTTTTAGGTGAAATTCAGTTTGATTTCGACCTTATTACTTAAATTAAGGGCAGTTTACTGATGAGTGATTCATTTAAAAATTAAACTGGCTCTAATGATTTTCTGAAAATTGCAAAATGACAGCTGGACACGGGGATCGAACCCGGGAGCTTTGGTTTAATACGCCGACGCTCTAACTACTGAGCTATCCTGGAATCGTCCCGTGCCCAGGGTAATTCTTCACTCATATTTTAAGACAGAGTCTATGATGGACGTGCGGAAATCGTCGGCTACAAATGTGTGATTTTATTAAGATCACGAGCTTTCAGATAACGCAGCCACCTTCTACTCGGTGGTTGGCTTAATTCGGCCACCTGTACAATTATAATAATTGTAAGGGATTTAATATTTAAGAATCAAATAGCCAAAGCTAGTATTTATGGTTTTAGTGAGGATTCCCCCATCTAGATATCATTCTGATATCTAGATGAAGTAATCTTTACTAAAAGCATAAATTATAGATTTGGCTATTTGAATCCAATGGTTTTGTTTAAAATTGATGTCTAGAGAGTGTTTTACCCACAAAATAAAAATGTGTTTTTTTAAGGATAATCTGCTGATGAAATTTTTATTAATATAGAGTTTTTAATAATGGCTTTATTTAATTCAAAATGGGAGTCTGGTAATTTTCTACGATAAAAATAGTTTTATTGAATTTTTTCTAAATTCATTCAAATAGTAATTTGATTATAGATTTTTGAAACATTAATATTTTTGGAAAATTATCTGGTATATAATCTTCATGATGAATAAAAATATGCTTTTATTTAAGCTACGGCAGAAGGGAGCACGAGTAACTTTATAGTTTTTATAGCATTAAATTTATTTTGCCAAAATAGATCAAATATTTCTCCAGTATCAACATATAATCTAGTTTTCTGCACATACTAACACCAACAAATCTTGAATATCTGTCAAGGGTGTCCTGGAATTTTGTCAAAACTTTATCTCTTTATTAAAAAAAAGGTAATATTTTGTAGTAAGACGCGGTGCTAATAATAATAATTAAAAAATTTTGACAAAATTCCAGGACCCCCTTGTCAGATATTCAAGATCTGTTGGTGTTAGTATGTGCAGAAAACTAAATTTTATGTTGCTACTGGATAAATATTTGATTTATTTTTCACCCGCCTCAGTGGCGTAGTTGGCTAACGCGCTTGTCCTGTTGAGCTCGACTGCTGAGGACGGGGAGATCGAGGTTCGAATCTCAGTCGGGTGAACTGGGGGTGATTTTTCCTAAATGGTTTTCCACTTTCCCTCCACGCAAATGCGGGTTCACTTCCTCTAATTCAACCTTCCCAATTCCTAATCCATTAGAGTAATTAGTACTTAAAGCGTATAAACCGAACGGGTAGTAAGACGCCGTGATAAATAATTAAATGATTTATTTTTACAAAAAAAAAATTATATTCTATAAAAACTGTAATACTTACACTCCCCTCTGCTGCACCTTAAGTATGTACTATAAAAAATATGTTAAAACTTAGTTGTTTTAATTTTAATTTTATTTCAAAACATTTACCGACCTGCTTTAAAAGGCTCTGTATTGAGTTTATAAATGTTTCTTGGAATCTCCCAAAACACAAACTTCCCACTTAAACTCTAAATGCTGCATTATCCTCTTGAGGTTCCAGTATAAACCCATTTCGAGCACTTACTTTTTAGACAAGTAAAGGGATCGCAGGAAGCTTTCTGATCAATTCGATTTCCACCCGTGATAAAGGAAAATGGCTAGAAGCTTGAAATGTTTTTCGTGAATATTTTACTAAGGAAGTGTTCACACGTTTCCTTCCCTCCCCACCCACCCCCCCACCTTGACCTCACACCCCTCCCTCCCTTTTACTGTGTATCCACGAGAAGGATTGAAAGGGGGTGAAGGTTTAATTCGTTACGCGCGACTCTCACCTCTTGGCACGCGGAAAGAGGCGTCAGTCTCGTATTGTCTGATCTGCCGGTAAAGGGGTAGATCGGTGTTGTAATCTTGGTCCGGATCTAAGTATACGATGTGTAAACCNNNCCCCCCACACACACTCTAATTTTTTTTTTCTCGCTACCTTCACCACGAAAACGTGGATACAATTTCACTTTAAATTTAGAAAAACTTATTTAAGTTTTGTTTTCTCTCTTTAACTGAGTAAAGTTGGTAATATTGATAGATTAATTTTTTTAAACGAAAATAAGTTGATTTATTTGTATTTTTTAAAAATTGTAAAATTTCACTAGTCTTATTTTCCGTAGTTATTTTAAGTAGACTACAGTAAACCAGGTTACCTGGCGGTCTAGGGGTAAGGTGTCGGAATTCTGTGCTGGGTGTCCGGGGTTCAATCCTCGGTCCCGGCACGGATTTATCTGATTATCAAACCTTTCCTTCACCTCTGAAAAGACATATTGTGAATTTGTGGAGTGCCAGGCCTCTACCGTGGTTCGGATTCCACGTTAGACTGTAGGTCCTCCAATTCATCTCACAATCACCCTATCATTAGACATTAACGTAAGTGCGTATAACCCGAACGGGTAGTAAGACGCGGTAGTAATGCTAATAATAATAATAATAATACAGTAAACCGTACCACGATGTGGGGCCTGGCTCTAGCTGTCTTACCTACTCAATTAAATTGCTCTCCGAGAGGGTGAAATAGACTCTCAAGGGTCTCGTAAATAATTAATCGAGAGAACCGAAACGTTTTAACTGCTGTTTAAAGTTAAGTCGATTTTATTTCAAAATTGGATAAATTAATTATTAGAGAGCACGCAGGATTTAGCGTTTGTCAATAAATCGAGACTAAGCTGCTCGTAAACATCCCGCTGGCCCTCACACTTGATTAACAATTTAAAAAGGTAAATTTTCACACACGTTAAAGATCGTTAATTCCCTGAATCAAAATTTTAGTGAATACCAAATTATTCTTCACTCATCCTCATGTTACGGAAAGATTAATCAATTTACACCCAAACAAGACTTGGAAAAAAAATATTTAGCAAATGTAGTCGAGAAATATTATTTATAAAATAGCATACCAAACATCTACCCCGCAACATTAAAAATAAACGGTACTACACTATCTTCAATACCTTCTAATATATTATTTAGAAATAGGACCAGTTAAAAAATAAATTAATATCTAGTAAGATTTTAGCACCGTTTGTTACTACGCGTTTGGGCTATGCGCCTATGCACTAATTAAACTAATATGTTAGGGATCAGGAAAATTTAATTCAGAGAAAGGGTGCTCGCATTTTCGTGGAAAACTGATCATTGCACCCGACCGGTAACGAATTCTGATCTCCCCGTCTTCAGCAGTGTAGTTAGTCTAACACGAGATTAGCACGTTAGACCACTTGGCCACCGAGCAGCTTTCTGGTAAGTGTTTATATTCTAAATAATAGTTTTTTCCTTTTTTTTCTAAAAAAAACTTTAATTCAGGTTAATATACTAATTAATAATTTATTAAAATAGTAATTTAAATAAATACTAAGCAATTATGTTGAAATTTACATTTGAATATGCTATTTTTTAAATACTTGTAGGGCTTTTTTCCGGAGGAAAATTATCGGTAGGTTTACTGATATACAACTTTTAACATTTTTGTTCCTAATTACGACAACCTATATGACCAAATATGTGTGACTGTGTATAGTTTACGAGTCTTTTTAACTATAAAAATATCCTCGTATGAAAGTATCTTCTTTAGAATAATAAAACACTGTTCGAAGTTTTTTTTCCCCTCTTCCAGAATGTCGCCGTGTAAATTGGATAGACTTTGACTTTACGATTAAAAAAAAGGCACACACTTTTTTAAAACAAATTTGCACACCTTCCATAAACCTGAAGTATAAAATAGACAGATTTAAGAAGTAGGCTCTCACTTTCTTCTTACTTCATCTTCTTTGTTCTCGGTATAGTCTCAAGCCGACAAGGAAGCGGGGTAGGCCGTTTAGAAGGGGGAGGGTTAACTACCCCCCACTTCTAGGCCACCATCTTCACTCTCCTCTTTCATGAGATTAGATTTTTATAGCTCAGTAAATAGTTCATCGTATTTTCGAGAGCGTTACGAAGTATGGGTAGGAAGGAAGTTTTCGTTTATGAGCTACTAGGACCCTCATCCTTCCACTCGTTTCTGATATTATTTTTATTTTATCTCTAGAAGAACTTTTCTATGTAACAATATGAACCAATGTTATATTTGTTCCGCGAGCTTGTTATTTGGTTTCATATGAATGTATAGAAGATTTACGGAGAAGGTAGAAATAAATCTTTCCTCTAAAAAAAATTAAGTGGTTTAGCTATGTTTACCTACTTTTCTATATTTTACTCGTGTTTATATTGTATGGTTTTCTTTATCTGGATTACTCTGTAAGATCAAGTTTTCTTTTAAAAAAATACACATACTTTAGAAAATAATATTCATGTGTGGCAATATTTTCCAAACTGTGGTACGCAAAAGATTTCAGAAGATACGCCATGTACCATTAAGTTTTATTAATCATAAAATATTGTTCGCTAATATAGTAGAAGTTATTGATTTCTATTCATATTTATCATGAAATATGAACTGAAATATTTATCTTTGTTTAAATTTTTTCTATTCAATGGCCAATACGATCACGACAGATATTAAAGATCCGAAGAGATTACTAGAAGTAGAGAATTAAACTAAACTAATCTGCTGAAGTAATTTTTAATTTATTATGGCAAAAAAAACCATTTTGTTTAACAAATCTCAAAATACGCATTTAATCTCGTATTTTCTTCCATACAACCATAAAGTTCAACCTTCTCCCCTTATATTTATAAACTAGACAGATTAAATCGTAAAATTCCAGTTGATAATTAGAGTTGGGCCGATGCCGATTATCATTTCGATCATCGGCGTTTGTATCGCCAATAATTTATGCCAATTATTCTAAATGTGTAAATATATTTTAAATTCCTAATTCAGAAACATAATATACCAACGTGGAAGTAAAATATTAGATCCAATCCATTCCTTCGAATGTAAACACAACTTCTATTTTGTGTTTTCAATAAAAATTTAAAACAAATGGCGAGCAGATACTATACCTTATCTCGCCCACTGGGTCATTGGCATCAGAGACTCTTCAGCACAGCTCGATTGGTCAGTTACAGACACGAAATGCTCACTCCATCCAAACAAAATAGAGATGGTGGTATTTTAAAATAATAATGTAAAGTTCGCCCAACAGTGTAAAGTTAATTTGGACTCAATAATAACATTAGTCAAGGTTTTTTTTTCTATACTCTGGATCTGGTTTTCATTTAGACAAAGAAACACAAAAAGCCTATAGAAATGTAACCATAAGTGTAAAGCCAAATTTTAATCAACACATGTCCAAGTCTTTCTTTTTCATCTAAACATAAAATGTGTGTATTCTCCTTGTGTACAGAACCAGTTGTCCGAACAATAAAATAAAATTTATTTTAAACAACTTTAAAGCTTTTATGTACCCTTGATTAAAACAAACTTCTAATGGACATTGTAAAATTGAAAACCAAACAAATAAATGGTATTGGTGAACGTTCTAAACAGCAAAAAATGACCGGAATCGGTAAAAGAACTGATCGGTCCAGCTCTGCTAATAATAATAATACTATTTTAATCGGAGTAATTAACGGGAACTTTTATCTGATTGCCAAACTCTTCCTTCACCTCTGACAAGACGTGTATTAATCACAACTTGTGAATGTGGGGAATGCCACAGCCTCCACCGTGGTTCGGATTCCACGTTAAACTGTAGGTCCTCCATTTCATCTCACAATCACCCTACCATTACACATTAGCGTAAAGTGTGTACAACCCTAACGGTTAGTAAGCTTCTGTGATGATAATGATAATAATAATAATAATAATAATAATAATAATAATAACGGGAACATTATATATACCTAGACTTGGGCAGTCTACCTAATAATATACACATAGCCCTAGCACCTTGATAATTTCTAACTGGATAAACCCGTAAACAAAAGGTTAACACCACCCGGAATTGAACAACTATCCCCTAGACTCATAGTCAAAAACATGAACTATCCACTTAAACGAGCATCAATAGACAATAGAACAAAAAAAAAAAGAGAAGAATATAACGTTATCTAAGGAAAATACCCACAGAAGAGCATTTGTATCAAATGACCCTTACTTCAATAAAAGGCGAGGCGGAACTTTTGAACGTATTCATAGCCAACCTAAACAGGCGGGTTGTTTTCTATTCTTTTGTTCGTTGTGGACATCAAAAGCTAGCATCTGACGAGAAGTAAAGCGCTGATAAACCGGGGCTATCTCACTTAAAAACAAACAAAACACAACAACACAGCATTCTTTTGAAGTAACATAAAAATATAAGCTCAGTGTAGGTAAAATAATGTTCTGACTATCCAGCGGACGATGTTATTCACAAGTGACTGAACTTTATATAATTTAAAATATGGCTATCGAGTCAAATGTAAAGAGGTAAAGTTTTACAGTTATAAAAGCAAAAAAAGGCATCGCATCATTTTATCCGTTCGAGTTATATGGATATGAACAAATTACTCTAATGTGTTAGAAATGAGGAAGGTTGAATTTAAATTAAGTGTACCAGCATTTGCGCTAAGAGACAGACTGAAAAGCCATTTAGGGGAAAAAAAATCTTCAGTTTACCTCATCGGTATTTGAACCCTGATCTCCCTGTCATCGGCAGTTCAGTCTATTACGATTTACGCTTTTTTTAGATGTAATAAATATATTAAATATATATATAATTTGGTTTTTACAAATAACTTGTTCTAAAGTTAAATTTACCATTGAAATAATATACAAAATCTAACGGAAGAGGAAGATGAGGCTTAATTTTTAAAGATGTGCACTATCATTTTCCTGTAGAGATGACGAGAAACCATAAATGTAGCTAATTTCATCTTAGTGTACTTGAACGAAATTTTTGTCCCGGAATTTCAGGCTAAATAATAATACTAATTTGTTAAATAATATGTTTACACCGCGTCTTACTAAAATTCTGCGTTATCGCAGTTTAACCTAGCTAATGGGGTAGAGAGTGATGAGTAAGGAGGAGATAAGAGAAAATGCACTCTAATTTATGAATATAAGTACAGAAACACAATTTAGGATAATTACAGTCAATACATCCGACCGGGGTTCAAACACTCACAGCTTCCCACCTTCCTGTTATTATTATTATTATTATTATTATTATTATTATTAGCAGCGCGTCTTACTTCCTGCTCGGATAATACGCACTTACGCTAATGTGTAATGGTAGGGTGATTGTGAGATGAAATGGAGGACCTACAGTTTAACGTGGAATCCGAACCACATCCCCACATTCACAAGATGTCTTGTCAGAGGTGAAGGAAGGGTTTGGCAATCAGATAAATCTGTGCCTGGACCGAGGATTGAACCCTGGCCGCCAGCACAGAAGTCTGACACACCTTCCTGTTACCATTAAACAAGACAATTCGTGATTGTTTCTTTAATCCTTGGGCCTATCAGTGCGGGTCCTCGTTATATCAACATATCTGGTACCGTAGCATGACGATTATCCGAATCCCGACCATCCGAACAGCCCATTATACGAATAACCGCAAACAAGGCCGTAGTCGGCCAATAATTTCAGGAGGCCTCGTTGGGGGCGCGTTGTGGGCACATCCCCCAATTGCTGGAAGCTAGAAATTTTTTCTAAATGATAGAGCTCTATAGCTCTCTCAAGTGTTTTTTTTTCATGGTAATAAACACCCTAGCTGACGAATTCTTGGAAAATTTCTAAATATTAAGCACTTTTTGAAGCTCTTTGAAGTGGTTTTTTTTATGGTAAAATAACCACCAAAATGCCGAAGGCGTAGGAAAATGTCTAAATATTTAAAATCTACAGAAGCGCTTTAAAGTGCTTTTTATGGTAACACAGCCTCCTAATTTGTATTTGTATCTTAATTTTGATATTGTTCGAACCATAAATAAAGCCATATATATTTTTTATTAATAAAATTTCGCGAGAGTTTTGAACCCCTTGGGGCTACGGCCTTGACCGTAACCAATATCAATTCCTTTTTATTTTAAATTTATTTGAGGTATTTAACGTGAACTTTATGAACCGACTGATTGTATCAACGCATGACTTATAAACTAACTTAAATCTAGGAAAGACACAACATCCAGTCCCCCGGTCTTTTATTAATCACTGTGAAAGGAGAAACCCAAAGTTCACTCACTAATGATACATTTTGCAGCCATGTCAGGAATCGAACCTGGGACCATTAACTCACTAGACAGACACGCTACCGATGTAGCTAAGGTGTTTAATAATTACTCCTCCCTCTCCGGGTGAGTTCGCTGGTAGTTATTATTTCCTCACAATTTATAATTAATCTACATTTGTTAATTTTTCACGTTTCATTTGTTTTAAATGTTTTTGGTTGTCATTATTACTATTACTTTCATTATTATGGTGCACCGTTTTCACTCTGAAAGGTGAAAACCTTACCGTGACGTATTGCATTATGGCCCTATCTTATAAGCTTCATTATAGAGTAATCAGTTCTACCTTTCAGGGATAACTAGTTTTACATTATAGTAGTGTTTTTTTTACGAGAGTAAAAATGTTTTTTACCCTTGATTCAATCATCCGAAATTTTAATTATCTGAAACATTTTTTTTTCACGGGTTAGTTTGTATGGTCGGCCATCCACTTCAAGTTTTTGTATTTTATTAAATATTATGTGTGTACCTCAAATATTTGGAACCTTTTGAGGTCGTCTCTGGTTTCACTGTGAAACATATTATATATATTGTAAGTTAACATTATGGCTTTTCATTGGTTTTGTTACGTTTTTTAGGAAGAGATGGGGAAGAGAAAAAGGGTGACAGGAGGACCTAAGCGGGCGAGTATAAAGGGTCCAAACGGTGAGCATATAAGTAATATGTCTGCCTCCCACGGCTTTGCCTATTTAGCTGTAAAGTTGACGAAGTATTTTTATCAGCCACAATTTTTTTTTTATAAATTTATACCATTAATAAAAAAAACATTTTAATGGACGCTTGATCGTAATACTTTGATAGTACCTACGTTTATTTTTATCCCTCTGCGATGGCTTTGCCATCATTGGTTGTCCCCTTTCACCCCATTCTCCCCCTAAACCATATTCTAATTTGTTTTCTCTTATTTCGGTATATGCGTAAAATACGCTCACTATTGAATAATCAAGAAATAATAATAAAAAAGGGCCTTACATTTTAATCGGTTTTGGTGGAATACAAATTTTTAATCAAACTGTTAAAAATATTTAGAAAAAAATATTCTTAAAATAAAATTCACGGTACAGCATATTTTTTCGGGCGCACTTGAATTTCTGAATAAGTATACCCGTCAGCCTATGCACATGAGTTTAGGAAAAACCTGTAATCACATTCAACTCCTAGCCGCTAACCTAACATAACATAACCTAACCTAATCTAAATTAACATAACTTACAAGGGGTGGCCACAACGTTCGGATCACGGATTATCTTCAAACTTTGTACACTTATAGTAGTCCATTAGGACAACATAATGATCAAGTAGTAAGGCGTACTACTTAGGCGTTTTCGAGAAAATCGCAAGAGAAGTTTGACG
>CABEEJ010002818.1:30001-51717 GCA_901482245.1 Timema douglasi
CTTGGCAACTTTACTGAAAACTTATTTTTGAAAATGTTGTCATAAACTATAATCGATCACATTACGATTATGTCGTGAAATTTATTTTAAATATCTACCCATCTTACCTTCAGATGCCATTCCTTCATAAACATCTTTATTTTGGAGGTCCTCCTTATTTTCGCGAAACCGTGTAGTTTATGCTACTCCCGCACCGATGGAAACGTTAAATTGGATAGAGGGGGGTTGTTTGTGAGGGTGGAGAGGGATGTTGTGTCAGACGGAGAGACGCACGTCCTATAGAGGGAGAATTAGCTCCCCCAGGAGGTGGTTTATTTTAGCTATTCCGAGGCGCGCGAGTTGGAAGGGAAATTGTCATGGTTCTGGATGCTTCAGAATATAATTAATTTAATGAGTTGAAACCGTTAGGTGTGAAAATGGGGGAAGGGGGTTGTAACGGATTAGTTAGCCTTCACTTTGAGGGAGAAACTCACAGTTACATGGATGTTCATAAAATAAACTTTTTATAATATATCTAGTTGTCTTTGTAGTGTTTTTACCTCCTCATGTAGAGAAAGTAAGGTAATTGTGAACATTTCAACTTTAAGATTAAGATGTTAGTTGATGGTTTATTTGCTATCAACGAAACTACAAAAAATGTGAATCTTAGATATTTTTTTTTTGTCAGCCCGTTCGTCTGTATATACCTAGGGCTATAGTCAAGACGAGTTAATGAATTTTGTTCAAACTTGATATTTAAACGTTATATTGTAAGACACAGAAGCGTTTTATAAATCGGTATATGGATAGGCTGATCAGTCAGTAAGAAGCGATGGACACTATCTCGCTCTCTCTAACTATATCTTTATTGGGATAGAGAGAGAGAGAGAGAGAGAGCACACGGGGAAATAGGTGCGTGTGATGCTGTCTTAAGAAGTAAAGGATTTAGAGGAAAGTGTGTGCTCCTGCATTATCTTGGAATGGGGGATGAGAAAACTCTTGTATCGAAAACCGCCTCCCAGTTCACGTTGCCAAGATTCGAACCTCTGTCTTCCCGCCACCCGGTAGTCCAGTACATTGCGAGATTGGCGCCTTAGACTGTGTGTCCAGGTGGCTTGAGCAACTACAATTGATACATGTAAGACTATGTTTATCAAGAGGAGATAACTAGGGTAACCTTGTGGGTACGAGGAATAAATATAAAGCTCGTCTAGTCTGGAGGTAAAGGTTTGAATCATAGCCGGGTTAACCCAAGGATTATTATTTTACTAAAATGTTTTATACTCACCCTTCACGTGGATGTGAATACGATTCCTCTTAAATTTTACCTTCCCAATCCTTTACCTCATTGATGTAATTAAATTCAGAAAGCCGGACTAGTAATAAGACGTGGGGCACTCAAAAAAACCATTCGTATACAACTCATTGTGAGTTTGGTTGCAATCAATTATTTTGCCGGGAGCAATAATGCATTTAAAATTGCAATATTAATTAAAGACATTGCCAGATTTTTATATAAAAAGAGTACATTGATTTCTCCGTCCTTAAAATACGTAAAAAATTCCATTATTTTAGCCCCTCTCCTCCCTTCTATTTTTCGTAATTTATTTTTGAATTTGGTAAATTAAATATTATAATATTAATATAAAATTCATGTTTATTGTGTATTGTAATTAGCTATATTTGTGCAAAATATGTCGACCATATCTCAATTATTATTCATATAAAAAAAGTGAAATTGACCGATTAAAGTTTAGTTAATCAATGAATTAAATTTAAGTTTCAAAATTTTCTGTTTTTTTTTTCAGTTTCATTTTCTCCATAAGCATTGACCAAGGAAAACCTTACGTTATATAGATGAATTTTGATACCCCCTTCCCCCCTCTGAACACCCTCCCCGCCCCACCAACCACAGAGAACGGCCCCTAATAGTTCTCTTAAAACAAAAATTAAATATATTTTCATAAGTCTTTTCTTACTTAAATAGCAATTTTTCTCTTTTTTTTTTTTTTCTNGATTTTACCAACATTATTCACCCAGTGGACTTTTTTTTTTTCCCCTAACAGCTTCACCCGACACCTCCCTTTGCCTCTTACCACCAAACTGGAGACGCTGCGGTATACCATTGCCATAGAATATATTAAACACGTCCGCAGAAAAGGTTTTTAACTTCAACCACAGTATTTCACCATGTTTTAACCGAATCCTATATAAAATACCACCAGCGGTCACGTTAACTGAGATGTCAGGTTTTGCGGAGTGGGGAAAGGGTTTGGTTGATGAGGGGTTTTTTTTGGGGGGGAGTAGCAGGGGGGAGGGGTGTCGGCAAGTGGTAAAACGAATTCCATCCCCACTATTTTTTTTTTCTGTGACCTCACATTGTCCCTTGTTCGTCGTCATCCGTCTCTTTTCCCCCCCTCCTCCTACAACTCATTTCCTTCCACCGTAACTTCCCCACTTTCGGCTCGCCTCTCTTCGTCATCATACCCCCTTCCTCCGTTCACACCCACACCCACACACCCTTCCTTGATGTAATTACATGAGGACGTAACCCTAACTTCATCCCTGGACAAGCTTTTTATAAAATATGGAAGCTGCGCTTCGCACAACTTTTAGAACTGTTTGAAATTTCTGTCACCTCCCCCTACTCCCCCTACAAACCCTATCTACCCGACACTCCTCTAACACTAAAGAGAGTGAAGCTGGAAGGAGAAAAATAGGGTAAAGGGGGGCAAATGATGGCGGTGGATAAGAGATGGAAATGGTAGCACACGTCAGCTCGCTGCGTGCGAATATTGTGCGCGCTAATCGTGTTATAGGAAAGGACTTGGTGGCTTACGAAAGGGGGTTATAGGGTTGGATAGTCCAGAGGTTTTGAATAAAATATACCCCGAACACCTACAAGAGGAAAGTATGTGGATTTATATGATTTATAGATTAATCAAGAAATGTTGGTAAAAGTGGAGATTCAAAAAAAAATATAAAGGGACTATATCCCTCTGTGAGGGTATATCTCTCTCCACCTCTCCCGTTCTACCCTTTGGTTTCAATTCGTTGTGGCATTGCAGCAATGGCGCTTAGACTCGTAGTGATCCCCCGCCCCCCAACCCCCATCCCTTTAATCTTCGGGCTAAAAGCTACAAACGTAAATCTCATTTGATTTATATTGACGGTCGTCGCCTTCCTATATAGTTAGTCGTTTAACTATTCATAGGCCTCGGCCATGCTCAAGATAGCACCTGAAGTTGTTCGACTACATTCTATAGGATCATGGTTCGAATGCTGGTGTCCCGCATTGAAGGTAGCGTGTTCTAACGTGTCATTCTCGTGTCGGATTGAATTTCCGGTGACGTAGAGATCGAAATTCGAATCCCGGTCGGTGATGTTGAGGGCCGTTCTTAATAAATGATCCCCCAACTCACTCTCTATGCAAATGTGGATACAGTTCTTCTAAAATTCAACCTTCTTTATTCCTACTCTATTAACCTAGTTGATGTGTTACTGTCAAAGTCTAAAGACCGGTAAATCTTAACATTTACAAAATCGGTTGGTAAAAATCCGAAATATCTTATAAAATGTTTATATTTTGAGTTTTAACCAATATATTTCGGACTGTTACGAAATGATATTATAAATGTTAGGATTTACCGGTAAATTCTAAGATTTACCGATTTTCGGAATTTTACAGTAACATATGCCTGTCAACCAAACTGACACTAAGACGCGATGATAAAAACTTGTGTAGTCAAAGTATTAAGGGACACTGCCTATTTAAAGAGAAATATACACATATTGAAGCAATTTTTTTACAAATGGCAATTTTAAATCAAAATCGTTAAAATTATTTTCATATCTTTAAAATAAAATCATTGTGACCTTATTAAAAATTACTTTATTTTTGTAAAAAAAAGATTACGTTTCTATCTATTTACTTTGGTATCAATGCATTACCACACTTAGAGCCAGGGTGGGCAACCCTGTCGCCACAAGTGGAAAATAGGCCATACAATTTCGGCAAATTTGAGTTTGTCAGCTCTCACAGTAAATAAAATTTTTACTGATGGCGTGAGATGGTTATAACTTGATATTACCTGCAAATCATAGGATGCATTCCACTTTGAGAATGATTGATTGACTCAACACTTTCGTCCANCTTTTCCAACATTTAGTTTCATTGTTTCATTTCTGGTTTTAGATCAAAGTTTACCTTAGATTGTCTTACATTTTTAATTTGAACAATTTAGATAATTTTCGTCTTGAGGCAGTTTTAACTGAGCAATCAAAGCGTACAGTTTTTAATAACCTTCTTTAAACAGTGTGTTGTTTTATCTTTTAAATATTCGATGGAGCAAATTAATTTATCAATTTTTAAATGGTGCTGCGAATTTCTATTCTCATTCACTCCTCCTGTGGCTACTTTGATAAAGATGTTGTACACCTCTCTTATAAGGGGGCATTTTGGTAACTTCCGACTCTATTTTGGGTTAAGCATCTTTTTTTTTTTAATAAAACCAATTCTTAATTAACGTGAGGTATTTCTAGACGTCTTTTAACGGATATCATCGTCTCGGTAGGCGCCCCCCCCCTTTTTTTTAGTTGGTAGACGAAGGAATTAATTCACACCATATCTGTGTATCAACATCTAAACCACCTTTTAATTCCTTTTCTCATATGCGCTGAATTACACTGGTGAAAGCAGCTCTTTTGTCTCAGTATATAAAACTTTAAACTGTTGTTTCCTCCCACTCCCCTCTCACAAATACCCCTCCCCTCCTCCTTCTCACAGATGTACACTTACCCCACTCTCGCCATTTAATTGTAATTTGATACACTACTATTTGTGTAAGAAAGTTTAAAAAGCACTCAGTTTTTACAGACTTTAGTTGGGGAGATTGGGGTTCGAATCTCGGGTCAGTTGTGTTTGGGGTGGTTTACCACTCTCTCCACACAAATACGGGTACACTTAACCTAAATCCAACATTACTCATCAATAACACAAGGTAATTAGTACAAATGCGTATAACCCGAACGGTTAGTATGACGGGGTGTTAAAAAAAAGGAGGTGGAGGGTGAGCTACAAATTATATGCACGTGCTATCAGTATATTTATACTAATAGGGGAAGTGTCCGCATTTTCGGGGAGAAACGACTCAGGGAAAACACTTGGATAATTTAACCCTGACCTCCCAGGTGCACCAGACAAGACGAGGTTGGTCCCTTTGTCCGCGTTAACTCCGCCTCCCTTTCCCTCTCTCTAACAACATTACCACGTGGTGCGGGTTGGATCGTGATGGTAGTATTATTTTTATTGCGAATGGCAAGGTGAGACTAGCGGTCAACTCTCCTATGTACGATTTCACATATTTTAACTACTTATATTATAACAAACGGTCGTTTACAGAGAGAGAATTTGTTGAGGTATTGTCCTTCAAACTACACTCGACTGTGAGATACATGTGGTGGGCACTCTTAATCGGACTAGCTGATCCCGTAAACTAGTTTGGGCCACTACCGATAGGAGCAGCTTACAATGACTTCACAGAAGAATGCGCATGCGTGGACGTGAAGTCCATAGAAAAAGGAACCGTGAAGTCTTATGTAAAACTCGCTCATTACTGTTTTGTTAGCAATTTGTAATTTATTTTAAAGGAGGAGTTTAGCTCTATTTTATAGATATTACGTTTTATAACGTGGTTTATTTATGAAATAATAGATTTAGTTACATTTGATTGAATTTGACATAATAATTGATTAATTAACATTCCGCGATTTAAAAAAAATGTGTTGTGTAACGTCCCGCTTGGAATCTTTTAGTTCGCGGCACCGACTCCGCGAGTGCTAGTGATGTGGTACTACTTGTCAACATTGGATTGGAGTTTCTATACATGTCCCTTTACTATGGTGAGAGGTCTTTTTTCTAATCTCGGTAGGGTTTTAATTTAGGGGCGTAATCACAGTCTAGTCTCTCGGGGGTCAACCAATCTCCCAGAGCCCCACATAGCACACCTGTTTGATTGAATGCTTCTCCCCCTCCCCTAATATTAACTACGTTTACATCTCTTGACATCTATGATGAGGCGCAAGTCATTCTCAAAGGGATTCACCCACTATAAGCGCGGTCGTGGGAAATTATAAGCACGGTAGAAAAATAGGATTTTGATTAGGAAGAAACCTTTATAAAACACAATTATAGTACTTTATCGATAACATATTACTATGTTATTAATGTTATTTTATAGCTATTGATTATATATATATGTATATATATCAAACCGGCTTCTGTTGCCGTATGGTCTAACGCGCTACTCTCGCAGTAGAATAGATTGCCGATGATGGGGAAACCAAGGTTTGAATGTTGGTCGGATGTGCTGACGGTGGTTTTCCCAAAATGGATTTACACTCTCCCTCCGCGTAAATGTGGATACACTTACTCTAAATATAACCTTTCTAATCGCTAAAACCATTAGTGTGATTGGTACATAAGCGTATAGCTTGAACGGGTAGTAAGCCGCAGTGCTAAAATGATAAAAGGATATCTATCAAAACCCTTCCTTCACCTCTGACAAGACATCTTGTGAATGTGAGGAATGCCAGGTCTCCACCGTGGTTCGGATTCCACGTTAAACACACCCTACCATTACACATTAGCGTAAGTGCGTATAACCCGAACGGGTAGTAAGACGCGGTGCTAATAATAATAATAATAATTCACACGACTTGATGCCTGAATATATGAAAGTAGATCTAGTAATTTTTCTAGCAGTAAGCTAAGGTTCTTACTATGAAAATTGGACTGTACAAATAATATAACTGAAATTTTGAAGTATTTAAAAATATATACATATGTATTTTTAAATACTATACATACGTCGGGTGACCCGGCGGTCTAGGGGTAAGGTGTCAGACTTCTGTGCTGGCGGCCGGGGTTCAATCCTCGGTCGCGGCAAAGATTTATCTGATTACCAAACCCTTCCTTCACCTCTGACAAGACATCTTGTGAATGTGTGGAATGCCAAGCTTCCACCGTGGTTCGGATCCCACGTTAAACTGTAGGTCCTCCATTTCATCTCACAATCACCCTACCATTACAGATTAGCGTAAGTGCGTATAACCCGAACGGGTGGTAAGATGCGGTGCTGATAATAATAATATACATACGTCTTTTAAATACTTACTATAATATATGTATATATATAAATAATTAAATACAAATAATTATATATATGTATATATATATAATTATATATACCTATATTAGGGGTGTGCGAAACTTTGACTTGGCTTCGGAACAAATTCCCGCTTCAAAGCTTCGTCAAAGAAAATATTGACAGCTAAAATTATAAATTTATATTCAATTACATCCATTATGATCTGTTTCATACATTACCAATTAATATTGATAGGAAAAAATTCTGAAGTAATTGAATTGAATGTTATGATATTAACTTGATTTACCAGGCTAACATTACCTATTAGAAACAATTTTACAATTAATTTTAGTGCATTAAATAATATAAACAACCACAGTATAATATTTTTTTCAAGCCTAAAACAATTGAAGAAAATATTCGAACTTTGATTCGGCTTGTTGAATATTTTATATAATCGATTTGAGTTCACTTCGAATTGAAAAAGTGGAACCGCACATCTCTAATATATATATGCACTAAATATGATACCCATATGTTATTTAATACAATACCAGCATAGGTGGGCATGCAGTCTGAACGCCAAGCTTATTTATTCTAGTTTAACTGTCAAAGTAAGGTTGGAGTTTGAATCCGAGTCTGTTGTGCAGACATGTTTCTTTCTAAATTGTTTTCCTCTTTCTACTCACACAAATTTGTGTACATTACCTCTAAATTTTACCTTACCCATTTCTAATTAAAATTAATTCTTATAAACCTAGCGGTTAGTAAATGAGAAATGGTGGAAAAAAAACCACAATTAAAATTAATTTTAAATATATCTTTTCAAATCTACACTTCCGGGTGCGTATTTAATATTAATGAAGCCAAAAAAACAACTTCTTGTAATTTTTTTTTGCAACAATGAAATGGAGGTTTGGAGCTATGTAGGCCTAATTAATTTACTAAGCTTTCACCTCAGTCTACTATCAAAAGGCCTACTGGTGCGTTGGTAATTAAAATACGGAACATGAGCCACATTTTAAAATGGCCTATATAAGCTTTCCTTTTGACCTGGTTGGAGAGTTAATTTCCACCTTCATTTTCGAGCAAAATTTTTCCATCTGTACGTGAAAGGTGATAACGATGTCAAAGATAATAGGGGTGGAAGGCACTGTAATCATAGGGCGAGACCATAACCCACATCATAAAACGCATTAACATATTCTTATTTATATATAGTTTTATGGCAGGATATAAAATTGTGTTAACGCCAACATTATTTTGTGGATGTGAAGCGTGGATTTGTCAGCAAAAACACAAAGGCGAGGTGAATTCAGTTGGGATGAGATATCTAAGAAATGTTTGTGGAGAGGCTCGTAAAAACAGTCAGTAATGGATGGGTGCTGAAGGAGTGTGGTTTGATAGGGAATCCAACAGGCCAATGAGAAATAAGCGTATTGCGTTGGTTTGGGCACGTTGAGAGGATGAGTGTGGAATGAGGGAAGAAGCAAATATATGAAGGTAGAGTGTGTGGATCAAAAGGAAGGGGTAGGCTATGTAATAAGTGACTAAATTTTGTAGACGAATGTGTGAAAAAGATAAACATTAAGAGCTTTAGGTTTAAAAGAGCATGTCTGACTCGGTGTATGGATGTCGTTGACGCGAAGAGAGTATGCAAAGATAGGGAAGTGTGGATAAAGTTAGTGAGGATGTATTAAATACGGAGTTGTTTTTTTATGGTATATGCACAGTTTCTTGCCTACCTCGTAAGGAAACGGCGTGATTGATGTATAGTATGTATTTGGTAATTTGTGCGTATACCTATGTAATACTAAAATGTGAGCCTACATCCAAAGAAGCTCTCACCTGCTTCGGTGACCCGAAGGTTTAATCCGCTACTTTATTAATAGACTAAACTTCCACTGACCGCAAGATACGGGTTCGAAACCCAGTAGGCTGTACTGGGTGTGATTTGTCCAAAATAATTTACCACTATCTTTCTACGCAAAAGCGGATACAATTCTTCCAAATTCAACCTTCCTTAGCCCGAACCCATTAGCATAATTAGTACATATACGTATAACCTTTAAGGGGTGGTAAGATGCGGTGTTAAAAAACAACAACCTAAAAGTAGAATCATTGAAAGAAAAGTGTTTGATACAAGCTCATTTTCAAGGACGTTTTTCGCGAAATGACTCCTGGTAGAAATGTATTTGATATAAGTATTACCAAAGCTACCACTCATAAATGCACTGTCGCCACACCTCCTCCATGGCGTCAGCCCACAATTGAGACATACCGACCGAGCGGCCGTCGCTCTTATCGATGATAGTGCCAACCTTTGCGGATAGGGGTGTCATGTAGTCTTCGTACCTAACCCACCGTCAGTTAATCTAAGTTTTTTTAGACAGAAACTGATAACTATTAATTCAAGTAGCTCCTCATTTGTCATCATGAGTCTGACCCCGTTTCATACCCATTGTTTCACAGAAAATTACTGAAAGCGCCTGGGATGGAACCCGGGACCTCTGGATCTGTAGACAGTAACTCTGACCACTAGACTATGGATCATTATTACACCTCTTCACCAAGGTCACATAGGGGAACTTGGAGTGGAATGGGATACGATCTTAAAAAATAATCATACATAATAAATTAGGGCGAGTGATGACTCAGTTTTGGTATTAATGAAAAGTTTATTATATATATAGCAGCATGTAATATTGAAAACTCAAAAACAATATTAAGTTTTTTATTTTATGTAAGTAGTTTATTAGTTTCAACGAAAAAATGAATACAGAGAATAGCAAAAAGTCATTTTAAAATTATAAACTATTTGCAATGTTCACATACTAGGACTTCTTAGTAATCTTCATTGTAAATACCACTACAAGAGTTGTGGGCCCACTTTAGACAACTCTGGCATGACACCCAGCCTTCATCTTACGTTGAATAGAAATCTCCATAGTAAAGACATGCAGCATCTTCTTCATTTACATCAGTATCACTGTCCTTGGTAGGGTTCTTTCCCCCCTTTTTAATTTTTTTTAACGTTCTTAAATTTTTTTTTTCCTTACCTTTTTTGTTAGTATTGGTGTCAAATAAAATTTTCCTAATGGTTTTTTCTTTGGCCTCTTACTTTTCTTGTCTTTCCTTTCTATTTTTTTTTCTTTTTCCCTTTCTTCTTTATTTTTAATGAGGATTTAAAGTTCATTTTTATGGGGAGGTCTGGTCTAAACAACAGTTTTTCCATTTTTTCTATTAGTCCTTTTCACATTTTGTTTAATCAGTGGAATTTGTATTAAAATTTCAGGTGATGCAGTTTGAAATTCTGAAGGTTAAGGCATAAGAGAAGGTCCATTTGACACCCAGGATGAGCATTCAGGTTGGGATTCTTTATTCAAATCTTAATTTGTCTTGGTTTTATGGTAGGAGGTTCATTCACAGTTGACGGGCAGTCATCAGAGCCAGATGTAGGGTTTTTTTGAAGGGCATTCACTGTCATATAACTGTATGTCAGTGGTAGCTGCAGTTAGGTAGTCTGCATCCAAAAACACTTTAGGATCAGGAGGCTAAATTCTTGTTTTCTTAAAACCGTTAATTGCACTTGTCACCGTAGCAGCGTGTATAAATGCTGCCCCAAAGATTGAAGACACCTAGAATAAAGGTAACAACATTTACTGGATTGCACCTAAGTCATTTTCTAATTTCATACGCATAGTAAAGGCTTAGAGGTTTTAAAAACGTTACGTCCAGGGGTTGGAGCCAATGACAGGTGTGGGGTGGCCAACAAAGCAACAACACTCCATGCTCCCTGGCCATGTCGATCAGTTGGAGATTCTTTTTTGTGGGTAGAATGGCAATCTAGAATGAGAATAAAAGGAGACTCTTTCTTTGCTTTATAAAGGTCTATAGTTTTTTTCAAACCACACAATAAACAACTCTTTGGTCATCCAGCTTGATGAGTTAGTCTCACACCAACCTCATGGAGGTAAACCAACCTTATATTCTTGTTTCATCTTCTACCTTGGAAAGATAAGCATGGGGGGCATAAATGACCATGCCGCATACATGCACACAGCTGCAGTGACCCTTTCACACCATTCTGCAGAAGTCAGTGCCCCTACCTGTCGGATTGGCTTTTAGGATTCACTGAGATTCCACTTTCATCGCAGTTAAATATCGTTTCCCCTGTGAGTTTGTACTTTTGTACAATATTTCGAGTAAGCAGAGAAAAAACCCGCGAAACAACTACTTTGTTAAATCCCATGACTTTTGCACTCTATGTGTTTTCTGGGTTTCGAATGCTCAATGTAGGATGCCTTGCAAGAAATCCCTTAACCCAATCCTGACCTGCCAAACCGGCGTTGCTGTTAAATCTGAGGCTTAGGCCGTTTAGCTCGGCTAATTAGTAGGCTAATGATCTCAAATCTTTCATCGTAAGACCAAAAAGCCTACTCTCCATGGATTGTAAGTAAGCTACCAATTCATCCTTTTGTTCAGGAATAAAAACCTTACTAAATTTCCATTCCGACTTATCTGTTTTGTAATCAGCATCCTTTTTTATTTTTACATATCTTTCCAAAGAAGATTTCGGTATGTTAAACTGCTGAGACGCCTTTAAAAATCCAATTTCACGTGAAATAACAGCCTGCATTGCTAGATCCATCGAATCTACATCCCATTGTTGTATATTAGTTTTCTTACGTAATTTCTCACCATCTGAAATCGTAAAAAAATATTGTTTAGAGCCATATCATAACGAAAAATATGGTGGAATGTAAAGGGATACCATAACGTTGTGCCCCATTGTCATGTATTAGGTTAGCAATTTTTAACCGGATCCTAAACACGATAAGTTTAGCTAAACAATGTAATAAAACTATAGCTAACTAAATGTGTTTTGAGAGTACATAGCATTTAAGTAATATATGTAACAGTAATTGGCTTACCTTGAATGGAAATTCATTACAAGTGACAAAAACACTTCCAAAAATGTCGACAACACACTATTCACTATGAAACCTCCTTTCAAACTAAATCAAAATGGCAGCCTCAGTTTCTTCCCGACTCGTTGGAATAGTTAAACTTATTTTCGCTAAGTTCTATCACCATCAGATAAGTAAAATAATGCTATCCCGTTCTGCCCCGAGTTCCCCTACATTCGGATAAAAGATGAACAACGGTAACACTCGAACTGCTAACACATTAGCAATTTAAATTCTATAGTGTAGTTGTAATGGAATACATTTTCACAACGGTGTTATCTAATTATCTCAACACACTTTGTCTACCACAGTCCTATTTCCTTACCATAGCGTATTCAGGGCGTAACCAGAGCGACTGAAGTCATTCAAAGACTTTTATTATAGGTATGGGACTGGTTTTCTTAGAAAGTATATTACTAATAATTTAAAAAAAATAGATGACCTAATTCATTATAGATACAAATAGTATCGACATATATTTAAATTCACGCCAGTGGACATACGAAATGAATGTCATGCACATCTGATCTGGTTTCCCGAGAAGTCATCGAATACCGGCTGGGTGTACTAACTTTTTTTTATTAAATGTTTTACCACTTTCCTTTCACGCAAATGTGGGTATATTTCTTATAAATTATACCTTCCTCGTCCCTTTTCTTTTAGTGTAACTGTTGGTCTTGGTGGTGTTGGGGGTAAAGTGTTCGCCTCAGGATCTGATGTTCGTTGGTTCAAACCCAACTGGGGTCGACGGATTTGTATTGACCGATAAAAAGTTGTAGCACAATTTCCTTCTGAAATACCTTTACCGAGAAAATTAGTAGGACCTTTAGCGCGCTCTCTCTCTTTCATAGAAACTATTGTGTACTGATATAATCAGTTGGTTCAGAAAGTGGACGTTGAATACCTCAAATTAATAAAACTTGAAACTAAACGCTCATAGATGGATCATACATGTAAGTGGGATCTAGTGCAAAAAACTATTAATTTTTGAATCTTATAAATGTTTGTGTTTTATTACTTTTAGTTCATCTGAGTTCTGGAGCCGTTTTTTAAAGAAAAGCATATGTTCAATTAGATATGGAACTTCAGTTACTTATTTAAATGAATCATGTTATTTGGAATCCATTCAAGACTTACAAGTTAATAATTATTTTTTGTAAAGGATGAGAGTATATATCATTATCGAATTGTAAAGTTCTAGCTTACACAATAAACTCCAAAATTGGTGTATTTATAATTCAACAAAACTTCTTTTTTACCACCCAAAGAAAAATCATCGGGTTTATATAGAGGCTTAACAACCTCAATTATTGTTTTACAAATATTTGTATATTTCTGATTTTACAAACTTTTCTTATCAAACTCCCTCACGAAATGTAATCAAAATTAAACTTTGAAAGTGGGCATCACTTCTCTCCACAAAACAAAGCAATCCCCGTTAAAGTACACCTGCAATTATTGGCTGTGACTGTAATTGATTATTGACAAAAGCACGTGGGCTTTTCAAAGCCCCCACCACCTGTCGTTTGTCCAACTAACTAACACGTCTGTCCAAGTGGAAGCTTGCTTCACCTGATAACTATATCACATTTCAGAAACACATTTTGTTAATACAAAGTGCCTCCATTTATTGTAATCAATTAGGGGATGGCTACATATGCAGTTAATACGGCTTGGTAAATGTATCTAGGGGTGGGATGGAGGAAAGGTCCGTGTTTTTGCAGTTTTTATGGCAAAAGATTTTTTTGTTTTCCAAAATAAATAGAATAATGCTCCAGCACAAACATAGAATTTAATTTTCTTCACATGTTAACCTTAAAATTTGTTTAAAATCTGTATAGGGTGTTCTGGAACTTAATGACAACTTTTTCTCTTCATTTAAAAAGTTTTATTAAATAATACCGCCATATTCATGATAGATATTTAACAACTGTTGATATCAACATGTGAAGAAAATTAAACTCTGTTGGTAATGGAGCAATATTTTATTGATTTAGACCAATTTTTTTCCCCCATAGAAACTGCAAAAACAATGGCTTTTTTTCGCGTTACCTTCCATCCCACATTAATAGTGATTTTACCCGCTTTGTTGGCTGAATGGTCTAAGGCAGCGGTTCCCAAACTTTTTGAGTCGCGGAGCACTTCTCAGGAGAGAAATTCGTGACGGAGCACTATCGCTGCCCTTAGACCATGTTCATTTTTGGCTGTTTTTACGTAACTCTATTTTCAAGTTGCTAGACAATTTTTTTTTATCATATAACAAAAGCACGAATTATTTTTCGAATTCAAAATAGCTTGTATTTTGATCCAAACTTAATGTTTCCCATTGAAAGACATTGAAAATTATAACTTTACGTTTTTTTTTCTCTAAACACTTATTTTGCACATACGTGTATTCGGCATAAAGGCGAAGATATTTTCACTTAGCACCTACATAGGTAGTAACCGAATTACAGCATTATTGGCTCTGGAAACGAATTTTTAAGCATTTGGACATGTTAAGGTGGGGATGCAGGGGACGCAAGAAAAGGCGAGTGTTTTTGCACTTTTTATAGGATCAAATAAATTAAATATTGCTTCTATAGAATCATAGAGCTTAATTTTCTTCACATGGCGAGATCAACATTTCTTGAATATCTGTCAAGGATGTCCTGGAATTTAAAAAACAAATTTTTCTCTTCATTTAAAAAGTTTCTTAGATAATGCTGCTCTGTTCACGACAGATATTCAACAACTAATGAGGTCACCATGTGAAGAAAATTAAACTCTATGTTTTTATAGAAGCAATAGTTTTCTTATTTTGGCAAAAAACGTGTTTTGCTCTAGATCTAGAAACTTTAAATTAACGCTCCTTAACTCGCGTCCACTGTATACTCACCTTAAACATAAAGTTTTATTAATTATAAATATTTTTTCTACACTAATTTCAGAGAAATAAGGAACTTACTTAAATACATAAACGAAAACCAACAACAAAAAACATAAAGTAATGCAACACATTTGAGAACGAATTCAAAGCAGGTAGTGTAAATATACAATACTACTCACCTATATAAGGTATTACAGTTTCAAAATAAAAAATGTAGCTTGGTATCGAAAAAGAACGATAAAGCATAGCAAAATAACTTATATTCTAATGAGAGGGATGGGACTGTTTTGATTTGCACAATGTGGCTATATCTGGTTTAATTTGGGACAGCTGCAACCGAATATCTGGCTCTGCATTCAGGCGGGATCTATATTTTGTTTTAGTAGCCACATAAGCAGAGAATCCTGATTCACATAAGTAAGTTGTTGTAAAGGGTAAAAGGATGATTTTCGCTTTATCTGATAAAACTTTAAATTCGTCTTTTAGCTGACACCAAAATTCTGTTAGTGAATTCTTAGTTGCAAAATTATATTTTACCACAGAATCTGATGTCAAATCAATCATACACTCATACTGGTGTGATGTCAGACAGGCTGGCTTTTCCGACACAGCAGAGTATGGGTTTACAACCCAACAGTTCTCTTTTATTTTATCGTGGAATTCTTCTGGAAAATAACAGTTGAAACTATCAAGCAAATTTAGCAGATGAACGTGAAACTCATTTAAGATATATTCGGGTACGTCAGAATCTAGTTCTTCTCTAAATTCTTTTACCATTGGGAAACTGTCTAGATTTAGATTTTTCATTGAATCCGCCCAAAACTTTATTTTCTTTTTAAACGCTTGTACTTTATCGCTGGCGTCAAAAACGGTTACTGCTTTCCCTTGAAGTGAGATACTTAAGTCATTAACTTTTTTTAAAATGTCTGCTAAATACGCCAATTTCATAACCCAATGCTCATCACACAGCCTGTCTCCCAAAGCGAAGTCGTTGTCAATCAGGAAGGTTCTGACTTCAGCCCTCATTTCAAAGAGCCGAGTCAAAGCTTTGCCACGAGAAAGCCACCTTACTTCTGTGTGAAGAAGTAAAGACGTATGTAGACTCCCCATGTCTTCACACAACAGCTTGAATAGTCTTGTATTTTTAGGTCTAGATTTGATAAAATTAATTACTTTCACGCTTTCGTCCAAGACTTCTTTTAGGAAGGGTGGCATTTTTTTCACAGCAAGGGCATGGCGGTGGAGGATGCAGTGGCTACTGCTGCATTCCTTGACTTTTTGTTTTATTCTTGAGATAGCACCGGACGTCTTCCCAGTCATGGACTTTGCGCCATCCGTGCACACATCAACGCAATTATCCCATGGGATGTCACTCACTGTGAAAAATTCTTCTATTAATTTGAAAATTTCAGCGCCAGTTGTGTTAGTTGGTAAAGACTTGCAGAGAAGCAGATCCTCTTGAAAAGACTCCAAGTATTGGTAGCGTACAAATACTATTAAAATTGCCAATCCAGCCACATCCGTTGATTCATCCATTTGGAGCGAAAACTTAGTGCATTTTATTCGTGAAAGTAAAGTAGCTTTCACATCCTCTGCTAAGTCCACGATTCGTCGCGAAATCGTGTTATTTGACAAAGGAACGGTGTCTACTAGTTTCGTGGCTTTTGCATCCAGCATACATTCAACTATGTCCTTTACACAAGGCTTTATAAGGTTTTCAGCGATGGTATGGGCTTCGCCAGCTTGAGCAACTCGGTAACTGACTAAGTAGGACGCCATCAAAGCCTGTTCATTAACTGTTTTTGAGTGATAAGATATAATTTTCTGGGCTTGTGTAAGTTCACCATACTTCCTTCTGAAGAAATCAGTCGGTTTGCCCTTGCATTCTGGATGGACCCCCTCAAAATGACGGCGCATTTTTGCTGGGAACATCGCACTATTTGGCAAAACTTTCATGCAAACTACGCACTGTGGTTTGTTGTCACTAGTCTCAACAAATCCAATATCCAAGTAGGAATCGTGATACTTCCTTTTTATAATTTTTTTTACCTGTGGCACTGATCTCCAAAGAACTAGTACTAGGCAGTTCTTTCAACAGTTCAGAAGTTTCTGTCACACCTGCTGTCGCTGATTCGTCTAAAAACCCTTCATCCTGTCCAGCAATTCTAGCATTGGCAACTGCTCCATCTTCTTCCACACTACAATATAAAAATAATATTCGTATCATCTGGGTAAATAATATTAATGATAATAATAAATGTCAAGTATTTAATAAAACAATTGATCAAAGAACCATTGCTCCTAAATTAACGTTGAATATTGTTTAAGAATGTAAATATTTCTCGTATGTTTGCTCACAATGCTTGTTAAATGTGAGTAACCATCTTATCCTATCGCTTGGTGACATCAAATTGGCTGCAGCTTCAAGGTTACTACCAATTAACAGGCCAAAATTCGAAAATAGCCTGAGCTGAAATCTATTTTTGTTAAAAGTGCAACAATATGTACAACATGCAATGCATATACTGAAAAGTCTTTATTTACTATTTAATTTGTATAAAGTTGTATGTACCTTAGTCCCTATCTCTTCTTTTAGGTCCTGTGTTATTGGCATCCAAAGCTGTTACTTGTTTTAATGACACACGCTCTTATTCTAGCAGACCCCAATAGATAAACACTATTCAACGTTAAAAAAAATGCATCTAACATAATATTTGTACATACCTGTTAGCTGTTGATGCTTCCATAGCTACTGGAGGAACTGTGGCGGAGGTTTTAATAGTCTTTTTTAAGGATCCAGACTTCAGCCAGCGATCCATTGAAAGAAAATCTATGATATTTTCTAAATCACTACGTAGGTGCTCCAAAAAACCTGTAATAGGCAGGTGTTTCGTCCTCAAGAGGGAAGATCCATTAAAGTTACTAACGTAATTATTTTTAAAAAAATCACACAACAAAAGCACTCGTGAAAAAATAACACCGCACTGCAATTTGACTTGTTTCGACTCTCGACTAAACATTGAATGAACTGCAACAGAATGAAGGAGCGAAGAAACAAAGAGTTTTTAATATACAATAGAGACTTTCCAGAAAATTCTGTAAAAGTGTCAAAGCTAACAATCGGATCTTTAAGTAAGGTGAGGCTCTCATTGAGCCGGGATTAGCTGGCACCATTGAGCCTATCTGTCTGGTTTCGCCGCGTGAAGTCTGTGTGCTTCACGGATTTTCTCAATGTTTTGTGTGGTTCCGAGAAGGTGCGGGCGGGTAAACCTGACTGAGGTGCCGCATGACAATGCACTTTGGATCCATAATACTTGCTATTTACACTGCTTTACGGCACGATGCAGGAGCTAAATTATTTCTACACAATACTTATCTAAAAACAGTTCATGACCGCACAAATAAACAATTTTGAGATCTTGTCACATTTATTTTATTTTTATTTACAATCTCTCCGCGGAGCACTTGGAGATGTTTCGCGGAGCACCAAGTGCTCCGCGGAGCACACTTTGGGAACCGCTGGTCTAAGGCATCACTCTCGCTGGACATTTTTTTGTTGGTTTTCAGCACCGCATCTTATTACCTATTCGGATAATATACCTATGTTCTAGTTACACAAATTGGTTAGGCCTTAAAGATTAGGCAGGCTCAATAGAGAGGAAAAGCACCAACATTAGCTTGGAGGGAGAGCGGAAAACCGTTTAGAAAACTACCCTCAATGGCCCCGACCGGAGTTGGATCCTGATCTCTCCACCTTCGATAGTCTAGTCTAACATGAACGTAGCGCTTTAGACCACGTGGCCAACGAAATGGGTCGTTAGCCTATTTAAGACTGGTTTGAATCCCGGTTGGGTCTTCTGAGGATTTTTTTCCCTAAATGGTTTCCCACTCTCCTTCCACGCAAAGTGGTTAGATTACCTGTAAAACGCTTCTTTCCTTATCCCTACCTCATTAGAGTAGATATTACGTATGCATATAACCTCAACAGGTATTAAGTCGCAATGATTAAAAATATAGGGCTTTTTATTTTCATTAGCTGTGGCAGATAGTGCGCACATGAGTGGTACCGATAGCTCTTATGTAAATAAAATCCAACTGAAAGGAGATACTGTTTTGACAGATGTTATAAACCATGAGATAAGTCGTGATCCGTCTACATAACATGGCTGCAGATTAACTCTCATAGCAAGAGCCTCATCTGACAACGTTACTATATTCCATTCACGATTGGTTTTTACCTGGATGACAGTTCGAAAATCATATGTTTAGGTTTTGGTTTTGGGTTGCCAACACTTGTAAAAGATCACAGTTTTGTTATAAATATAAAGATCTTTAATTACCTGTTATATATTACATTTAAAATAACGTAAACTTAAGTTTTCTCATACTATTTCATTTTTTTAAATAATTTCTTTTTGTCCAACTCGAAACAATATTTTAAACATAATTAAAAGTACTTATTTTTCGTTTTGGAACGTTACTGATTTTGTGTATTATAGTGCATACATCAATACCTTTTAATACAGGCATCGTATTTACTTGGAAAAGAGAAAATTGTTGTCATTTTTTTACATACAATACATGATTTTATGATTATTTTATCGTATCTTGAAATATTTAACTGAATAAAGTATTTTCATCAACTGCGTGTCCGCATCATTGTAAAAAACTTATTTACCGTTATGTTCAATCATATGGTTTAAAATTCGTCAATCACCATTTTGAGGCTATGTTCGTTAAAAGTTTTTGTGAAAGTGATGTTAATATTTTTTTAAGGGGAATAAAACTATAGATAAACTTTGTGTCCAACCTCAAATAAAATAAATATAATATAAAATATAATTAATAATGGCCTAAATTACTTTGGTTAACTATCACATTAATATATTACCATCTGTTCTCATTACAGTCATCCAAAGTGATAGATGTCAGCTGTTGGCGTAGTGATATATTAGGGATTACTTCTAGTAACATTTCGAGCTGTCATTCAGGTAAACTTAGCTCGTGAATGCCTTATAGATCTATCTTCACATAATAATAATAATATTATTATTATTATTATCATCATCATCACCACCACGTCTTACTAACCGTTCGGGTTATACTCACGCTAATGTGTAATGGTAGGGTGATTATGAGATTAAATGGAGGACCTACAGTTTAACGTGGAATCCGAACCACGGTGGAGGGCCCGGCATTCCACACATTCACAAGTTGTGATTAATACAAGTCTTGTTAGAGGTGAAGGAAGGGTTTGGTAATCAGATAAATCTGTTCTGGGATCGAGGATTGAACCTCGGATCCCCAACACAGAAGTCTTGACACCTTACCCCTAGACCGCCAGGTCACCTATAATTGAAATATAATCGCCGGTTTTGTTGTATTCTTTTTCTATTGCAATGTTCTACAATGGAGTATAATTCGCTGCTTTGACTCCCAAACATATGGAGACAATTTATTTATGCCTTTATAATCTTTATTTCTGGTATTGATAGGTCAGTAATAAAATATTTAAAAATATACTTATCACTTGTTTCAAATTTATCAATTTACTGGTTTCATCTATGTCTATAATATAAACAGTTAACTGTTGAGATGAATTAAAATATACAATGTATCGTTTTATCGAATGCACTTAAGGTGTTTTGAGCCATGACAGCTTATAATGCTTTTATATTGAATCAAAATAATAATTCAACTAAAAAGATAAAAATAACCAATAAATGTTTTAAAATAATTAATTCTGTCTTTTTTTTTATTCCAAACTAACTACAAATTACCAGTTCTTATCACAGGATGTTTTTTCTTGGAAGTTGGTTCATTAATAGTCCGATTAGCAGCAGCTGAGAAAAATGGCTATAAGAAGTGTTTTGAAGTAGCCATTTTGAAACTAAGTACTATAAGTATATTTTAATTAGCTTGTATGTCAACCGGACGCCCTAGTTATGTTCATGAGACATTTCACGACAGTTGGTGAAGTAGTTTTTTGAACGACTAAAAAAACACAAAAACCAACACATGTGTGTATATAAATAGGATTGTACCCTTAAATATATATATTTTTTTAAATCCAATTTTGTCTAAACAACAAGCAGTCAAAGTTACACTTCAATACCATTTTTTTTTTGTTCATCAGAGTTTTAATGAGGTGTTAAGAATACGTCGTAAGCTCTATATCGAAATCTTCTTTAATATACCTTAGTTGAGTTTACAATGAAGCGTTTTATGGTACCTAATTACTATGTGGAAAAAATTGATGAAAGTGGCGGTGGAGGGCTTTAGGAACGAAGAAGAGGATGAGGAAGGAAGAAGATAGCCGCCTGTAAATTCCAACCGTTCTCGTCCACATCTTCGATAAGTAAAGTAAATTCAATTAACTACCTTTCTCTCTTATTTTGTATTCCAATTCAATTCTGGGAAATTCTTAATGTCATTACTCGTCTCTTATGAGGGGTTATTCGTTGCCTAGCAACCCAACCTGGGAAAAAATGTGGGTGTGTTTGTGTGTATATATATATATACAATTACATAACTCGAAGTAAAAGCACTGAACAACGGAATGTAATGGGTAATACTGGCTATACTGGTATTAAGTACGAATTCATGTTGTGGAGTTCTCGGAATTGAATATGTTTTTACTAAGGATTTATGGTAGAATTATTCAGGTTCGTATGAAAAAATTGGTGAAAGCTGCGTTCTGTTCCTAAAGAGAAGGTGTGTTATTAATTTTTTTTTTTTTTTTTTTTTTTT
>CABEEJ010002818.1:61049-85860 GCA_901482245.1 Timema douglasi
CCCCACCTGCCCCCCAACCCTCAGCTCCCACCAGACAGGTTTAAAATTGAACTTTTTTGATTCAATCACACCGTAAGCTTTTGTCGCAGTGTTCAAATTACCGATTGATTCGGGTTAGAGACCAGTTAAAATTTCATATAGATATTTTTTAAATAAAAAAACCTGTTTGAAGAGAATTATTTTCATGGGTAGACCTTTTATGATTCTCTTAAATTGTACTAAATAAATCGGATATGAATTTTTTTTTATACATTTTTATTTTGTATGGAAAAAATAGCAAGAAATTATTTTAATGACATTTTCATCTCTACTATTGAATAATCTAATACTGTAGAGAGGTCATTTCCTTTATAAGTGGTTTTTTTTTTGCAAATTTTGTAGATGTTGTACATATCCAATCAAAGCTGGCATAAGGTCACAGAGATTTGAAAAGCAATTGATATCTCAATATTAAAAAAAAATAATTATAAAGTGCTCTCTCTCTCTAAATGCTTTTTATTTCGTTCATTTTGTGGTTAATATCGGTACATTAGTTCTTAATTACAACTTAAATTTAAGCTTAGGTAATTTTTTAATTTTTATTTTACTTAACAACATTATAGATTCTACTCACTAAATTATATTTTCTTCACTGCGTCTTACTACCCATACGGGTTTTACACACGAGTACTTATTACGCTAACGTATTAGGGATGAACGTAAGGATGAATTTAGAAAAAGTATACCTGCAGTTTTCGGAGAGATTGTGGAAAACCATTTAGGAAAAACCACCGTCGGTACAACCTGCATGGATTCGAACCCCGATCTCACCGTCATCATCAGTCGCCTTAGACCATTTGACCACTGAAGGGGGCTCAGATGAAATTACAAGCCAAATTATATAAAATAAATTTGTAAAATATTCCATAAATGTGTTATTTTTATAGACTCATAAATTCTATGAACTTGAATAATGAAGAAACCGGGAGAGATGTTGATGGTCTGGCACTTTATCGTGGCCTGGAGGCCGAGGTTTGAATACTGGTCGAGTGCACTGTGGATATTTTTGTTTACTTAGGTTTTATTTAATTTCCTCTCTTAAGGAAAATGTTGGTACATTTCTTAATGTGTGGTGGCTAAAAACAAATAAAACAGAGTCATCCTGAAATATCAGAGATATTTTTACAGTCAGGGAAAATGAAGGAAAGGTCAGGGGATGTAATCAAAAATAATGTAGTAGAATTTAAATATTTGACTAATAATGCTCTAAGTATTCAAACCAAAGTGAGAGAATTTGTTTCCCGGTGTTAACAAAAGGCACGGCTATATAGGCCTACGGTAAATGTAACTTGAGGTGAACCCGCTTTGGTTGTAACGTGGTCTAAGGCGTCACTCCTGCAATATATAGACTGCACTGCTGAATATAGGGAAATCGGGGTTCGAATCTCAGTCAGGTGTGCTTAGGATGATTTTCTCTAAATGCTTTTCCATTATATCTACATGCAGATGTGGGTACACTTTCTTTAAATTCAACCTTTTTGATCCCTAACTCATTAGTGTAATTAGTACATGTCGTACAGCCTGAAAAGGTCTTAGGACGTGGGGCCAAAATAAACTTAAGATGGTTGTGTTTTGATAACATATTAGTTTTTAAACAGGGCCACAAATACCTGAAACATTAAATAATGTATAGAAGACTTAAAATAAGGTTGATGTTTAGCAGTTAGGATTGTTTTCGTAAATATGTGATCAATGTAATAAACGTAAAAACTGCCATTCACCAAGAAAAACTGCTTAAAGGTTAAGTTTTGTAGAAACCCTATCATAGTTAATAACTATAAAGAAACATGATAGGACACATATTATCAGATAGTAATTAAAGTTATTAAAACTACTTTCATTAATTCATACGTCAAGTCATATAGTATTAAACAGCTTGATTACTTGAGATATTATCAATACTTATAGAATAACTAGTGAAGTAAAAGTTATAAAATTTGGCCGCAATTTGTTTCGCAAAGATTGATTTGTTTATAGATTAGGTTTCTTAAAATTTTCTTCAATTTGAGAAATAAGGAGTTCAGAAAAATTAGAGTTATTGACATTCTTATTGATGATCTTAGTTTTACCACCAGTGAATACAACACTTTCGTTCCGCCTTAATTCCGCTTTTTTCGAGGCATATATTACATTTTTAAGTGTTAATTTAATTTTCAATTTAGACAGGGTTCTCACACGTCATGGAAAACCTGGAATTTTAAAATATTTATTCCAGGCCTCGAAATGTTATGGAATTTCTCATTTTTCCAATCTTATCCTGGTAATTCCTCTGTCCCCCTTTCCAAACAGGTCAGTAAATCAGGATGAAACAGGATTAAGCCAGTATATGAAATTTCCAAGATATCTGAGGAAATTCATTAGGGGTCTGAATCCTGTAAAACATTTTTTTATCAAGCTACTGAATCATTCATTAAATACAAGACTAGGTTGTATTATTGTCATTTTTATAAACCTTATTTTAGTTTTCTAATTTACATAACATAAAACTATCTTGCATAATATTAACAATGAGAGTTGGGGTATCTAACGTGCACTTTCTAAGTCAACTGATAATATCCACACACGACTTATGAACTAACTTATATCTAGAACATACACAACACCCAGCCCCCGTCCGTTAATTCATCACTGTGAAATGGGGAAAACCCACGATTCATCGATAATTATTTGCAAAGAGTTTCTGTTATGTTTTAATTATTTTAGGAACTCGTCTCATGGAATACATTAAGAAATAATCAATAGTGTGGAAAGGTTCAGGTGTAGGGGAGTTGGGAGCCTGCATTAAATAAAAGAAAATATGTACTTGTGTGTTTTTTGCCATGATTACTTTATACACCTATCCTGTAGGAATAGTAGAAAATCTTTGAAATGTCCTGGAAAAAAATTCATAATTTTGTGTAAGAACCCTGTTTAGAGTAAACTTAACTAATTAGGCTATATTTAAATTATGTAATGTCCAGAAATATTTACAAGGTATATTTACTAGCACCAGTGGGTGCGTGGATTAAATATCAAGTTAAATATGATTTTGTGCTTAGAAAGTACACGTTAATTTCCTAAATAAAATATAAAATTGATTCTACCATCATTTGTGTTAATAATTAAATAAAAACCGTCTTCATTTTAATTTATTCCTACGATTTAAAACAAGTCTCGGTTATTAGTGAAAACTATAAAGGTATGATGAGAAAATCTAAAAATTTTAAGGCAAAATTCACTAGAATTCAACTCTAGAGAGGATTGCTAACCACAATGTAAATATGTGAGCCTGAGAGTGGATCGACATCAATTTTCTAGTGTAACGAGTCGTTTATGATATATTTGCACGCTGCAAAGCGAAATAATTTAGATGTAGCTTCTGGGACATTCCTCATTCATTATCGGTAAGTGGTTTGTCCATTCCTATTAATTTAAATCCCTAATTAGACCCTAAAAAGCAAATATAATTTTGTATTCAGTAGGAGTATGGATATCGAACAGAGTGGAATAGAGAGAAAATGAAATAATGTAAAATAAACTGAAAAAAAAAAATTTAGGATAAAATTAATTAAATTATTTTCAAATGATCTCTAATGGATTTTTGATGGTAAATAAACTAAAGGGGGGCCTTTATGATTAGGCTGGTTAGGGAGAAAACTATGTTTTGTTTGGTTATAGATTAAAAAATAATAATATATGTATGTATATAAATATATATTTAGTAGGTAATTATGTATTTCAATATTAAGATTAGATTAAAAACTACACCAAATTTCAAACTCAAATTTGGCCTATTAACGTGCATGTTTTTTCAGATTAGAATGGTAAATCAATCGTTAATGTTGGTATTTTCAATTTAATAGAAGTAAATCGTAATTTACTTGAATTATCTTTCTATTATTAATTTTATAAACTGTAGATTTATAAAACACCTCAATTTAGCCACTTATTTATTCTGCCATTGTACCCTTAGTACAGTAAAGATAGTCTGTGCACGTTTAAAGTGCTATCAGTACTTCTGAACAAATTAATTATGTAACTAATCAAAAAAATTATAGCACCACGTCATACTACCCGTTTGGTTTATACGCTTAAGTACTAACTACTCCATTGGGTTAGGAATTGAGATAAGGTTGAATTTAGAGGAAGTGAACCCACACTTGTGTGAAAAACCATTTAGGACCCCTCTCCCAGTTCACCCGACCAAGATTCGGATCACGATCTCCCCGTCCTCTGCAGTCTAGCTCAACACTAAACCAGTGCATTAGCTAACTATGCCACCGAGGAAGGTTGTAAATAATTGATTTGTATTTACATTCAAGCATAATATATTTTAAATAATAATAAATAGGTTTAAGGTGTGGAGAACGTGGGTAAAGTTAAGTGTTTTTGCAGTTTTTATGTCATAACTTTTTTTTAGTCAAAATGAATAAAATATTGCTCTAGTAGAAACATAGTGTGATTTTATTCAAATGGTGTTGTAAACAGTTCTTGAATATCTGTCAAGGTTGCCCCGGAATTTAATGACAACTATTTTATCTACATTTTCATAATTTTTTCATGACAGATATTCAACAACTTTTGATATCACCAAATGTAGAAAATGGAACTCTATAATTTTACCGGAGAAACGTTTTTATTTATTTTTGGTAAAAGAAATGTTTTTCTATATAAACTCCGATAGCACTGGTATTTTCTCGCTTCCCCTACATTCCCTCCTTAACAGGTGTCTTTTACAAAAAAATTTTTTATTGTTTTAATACCAATAAATAGAAGGGGCTTTAAATAAGAAACTTTTAAAGAACGTTAAACTCATAATAACACGCAAGGTTAAATGGTCTTAATCGTGGTACCGATTGTTTATGGCCTTCGATAGTCCATGTTTCAAAACTTGATAAAGACAGATTTTATTCCTCATATTTCACTAAAGAAGGTGAGGGAATAGGATTACTCACAATACCATATAAGTGTGCTCCATGGTACTGACAGACAACTTACTTTAAATCCCACTTAAAATCATTTATAATAAACTAGCAATCCCACACGGCATCGCCCCCTGACCCACTGTGGTATAAGAATTATATAAGCCCCCCTCCCCTCCCTGAGGTGCATTCGCCCCCCCCTCCCTCTCCTGCTCCGTCCACCTATGTTAAACATTTCAGATCTCCGCGTGCCGTAAATTTGGCTGGGTATCGCACACAAACACACATACAAACACTTCCTTTTATTATTCTAGATTATAATAAGTTATTTTATATCTTTTTTTTTTCAGGTATGTGAATATAAGGCTGTTGGTACGTTACTTTCCTGGTGATCTAGCATTTGTAAGTAACTTATTCAATATATAATTTTCTTTATCGATGTGTGTTTAGTCTTATTTCAACACACTTAAAACCATACTAGTGCTCGCTTGATCTAAGCCGTCTGGCATTCTAAACATTTTAAATCGTAGTGATTCACTTATAAGTTTGAAAAAGCTTAGTTCTTGTAGAGTCAGATTTTGTTATGAAGGTACTTTATTTGGCACATATTTTAATACTTAAAGTCGTGTGTTCTTAAACTGTCACTTTCCATAGATAATACAGATACCTATGAAATTATGCTAATAATAAAGTAAAGTTATCAACGTTGACTTAAAAAGAAATCAAATACATGTTTGTATTTTTTTGCTAAATCACTTTGGACAAGAATCATAAACCTACTTAAAATGTTCCTTTTGCGTTTATATACAAATTCTAAGAGCCTGTTTCATAGTCAAACTATGCATCTGATCTTAGGGTATCTAGTAAAAGAAATTCAAGTTAATTCTTAAGTAATATGCAGATATTTTTATCACACTATTTAAGTGAGAAAAAAAAGATATTCCGATGTAATTATTAATGTAGATTATTACACTTAAAGGGTAAACTATTTATTATATCAAATTACATTACCATTAATTATATGTTTGCTAAGGTAAATATATTATAAAAATGAAACAAATTTTGTGATCATGTATTATTATTGTTTATGTGGATGGTTTTACTCAATTAGGCTAATTCATATATTAGACCAAACATGTAAAATATTTTGACTTTAGCACCATAATCCGTGATTTGAAATATTGTATACCAGTATTTTTCGTAGAAGTGAAATTGGGAAAACACTTTAAAATAGATAAGCCTCATTAAACCCTGCTGAGATTCGAACCCTGACCTCACTGTCACACTAAACTAGACTAAATTAGCTTGGCCACTTAGACCACGTATCCATCGATGTGGGTGGCTCCGAGCTATATGTATGTACAGTCATAACGTGGTATAAAGAACAGATGAAAAATACCAACTTGTCCACCCTAAATGGAAGAAACGATCTCACCTTGACCGATTACATTATGGCTCACCCTATCCTATATATTTCCTCATAGTGAAAAAAAAGAAGGTAAACTTGCTATCTTTCAAGGTAACAGCTGTCAAATACCTGATTATAGTCAAATACCAACACAATCACCTGCTTACAGCCGAATACCAGCACCTTCCCTTGCTTATATTCAAACTCCATCCTACCCATAAAGTTATTGTCAAAATCGGATGCAAGAACATACTTTAAACATTACTCATGCAAGGGCGGGATTTCTTAGCAGTAAAAGTTTAATTCATTTAAAATAACCTACTTTGGGCATTTTTGGGAAATGCTTAAAAGGTATCGAGTCACAAATAAAATATTGTTTTATAAAACGTATGAGCTTAGCTTAAACAAATATACAGTATAAACGTTCCTGTGCAGGAAATCTTTCTCTTTAGTTCTGTCCCTTATTTTGAATGTCATGATAATGGACCAAAGTCGATCAATTTGTTTCGTATTCATTTAATTTAACTTTATCGTCACATAACTGTTTTCTCAGGTGATTTAATTCATCAATCTCTTTTATCTCTGTCTTGTTTACTACGCAGGGAAAGTAACAAATAAACCTCATAGTTACTGTCATCACTCTAACAGGGCAAATTATATTTATTATATTTATTATTATTATTATTATTATTATTATTATTATTATTAGCACCGCGTCTTACTACCCGTTAGGGTTATACGCACTTACACTAATGTGTAATGGTAAGGTGATTGTGATATGAAATGGAGGACCTACAGTTTAACGTGGAATCCGAACCACGGTGGAGGCCTGGCATTCCTCACATTCACAAGATGTCTTGTCAGAGGGGAAGGAAGGGTTTGGTAATCAGATAAATCTTTGCCGGGACCGAGGATCGAACCCCGGCCGCCAGCATAGAAGTCTGACACCTTACCCCTAGACCAAATTATAATACATTCACGATCTTAGTTTACTTGGATGACAGCTCAAAAATTTACCATAAATAATCCCTAATATATCCCTACGCCTTCAGCTGAGATCTTTCACTTTGGAAAACTGTAATTAAAACGTATGTTAATGTATGAGTGTGATAGCTAACCACAGTAATTTGGGTCAATATTATTTATATATTTGAGGTCGAGCATAAAGCTTATTTATCGTTTTATTCCACTTAAAACAATAATATTATTCACACCACTTTCACAAAAGGTCTAACTAACATAGCTTCAAAATGGCGACCGACGAATTTAAACCATGTGGTTGAACGTGACGGAAACAAACTATTTACAATGATGCATCCACGCAATGGATAAAAATATTTTATTCGGTTTAATATTTCGAAATATGATAAAATAATCATAAAATAATTTCTTATGTATAAAAAATGAAAATTATTTTCTCTTTTCTAAGTAAATATGATGCCTGTATTAAAAGGTATTAATGTTTGCACTATATTACACATCATAGATAACATTCCAAAACGAAGAATAAGTACTTTTAGTTAAGTTTAAAATATTGTTTCGGATTGGGTATAGATAAATTATTAAAAGTTAAGAAACAATGTAAGAAAACTTAAGTTTACGTTTTTTGTAAATTTAAAATATAACATGTAAATAAAAAACTTAACATTCATAACATATTTTACAAGTGTTGACAACCTTAAAGCTAAACATAGGTTTTTACCTGGATGACAGTAAAAAAAATCATATCATGAACTGATTCTTCTCGCCAACATCTTGGACAAGACTGATGAGGCTCGTGAGGACCATAACTTCCAATGTGGCCACTAGGTGTAGTGAATACAGCGAACATGTCATAAAAGGCAAACGTGAATCTTGATTTTTTTTTTTTAGAAAGCCCATTTTTTAGCACTAACTTTTAATGAAAATCACTAAAATTTGGCATTCTAGAAATGTCTTATTTGATTTATTAAATATAAATTGCATCTAAAAAGTTATCAAAGCATATAATAATAGTCCTAACCTCGTTATAGATTACTATATAATTTATCTTTACATCATTAGCTAAACGGACTGAAAATTAAAATACAATTGTAATATTTTTCTCCCCACGATTGTGGCAACATGATTTTCCAATTTTCAAATAACCATCTTCCTTTGAAAATCAGACTGTAGCTTACAAAACGGAGCGCTTTATGTGGCTCTACTGCAAGTGTAAGTTTTCTCTTCGCTTTACTATCCGTCCGAGCTATTCGTATATTTACACTTTTATTTTTTATCTATGCGTGTCTGGGCTACATCACTGGAAGCGCAGTTGGTGGCAAGATTAGTTGGTACTCATGTACCGTTGCCCAGGGCACGCCCGAATGTACTAATACTACATCCTTTCCGTGGAAGCTCTTTCCATGTCCCGATAAGATGGACTGATGGCGTGAGTATGAGGGTGTGGAGCCAGTGGAAACTCTTAACTTAAAACCCTTCCTTCACCTCTGACAAGACGTGTATTAATCACAACTTTTGAATATGTGGAATGCCAGGCCTCCATCGTGGTTCGGATCCCACGTTAAACTGTAGGTCCTCCATTTCATTAAGCAGTCACCCTTTCATAACACATAAGCGTAAGTGCTTATAACACGAACGGGTAGTAAGACGTGGTGCTAATAATAATCTTAATTAAACTTAAGGCTAACTAATCAGGCCCTGGTGACCTTTTGGATAAATTCTAATTTTGGAATAACTATTTATGCTCCTAGCCGGGAATCTAAACCAGGATTCCTAGGTTGGTAACCAAGTTCACTGATCACTAGACCTTGGCCTTGGGGCTGGTAATATTTACATTAATGGGGTAGAAATACATAGGGTATAATTTATAGCGGTGATTCCCAATTTATTGGTTGCAACCCACTGATGGGCCGCTAACCAATTTTTGTTAGGTCACTACTCCCTACCCTCGTGTTAATCAAAGCTAGGTGAGCCACAAAGGTTTCTCGTTCTAAAAATTGGGTTGGGGCTTATGAAAGTTTGGGATACATTTAGCTAGAGAAAATTAACTCCTATTTGCGAGGAGGTAGAAATAAACCATTAGAAAAACATCTCTGTAGACTCTGATACGATTTGAACTTGGAACTAACCCTCGCCGGAAAAACTATATAATACGAGACTGACGCCTCTATACTCACTCCCACCGCGCAGGTGCTAGCAGCCTCACTCAACCCAGCCGCGTCCGTTAACAGCCCGAGTGAATTATTTGTCTGACATTATTAATCTCCTAGTAAAAATATTTCGAGCCAAAAGCCTCCCCAAGTTTCTATTCAAAGAGCGCCGAGTCGCGTCGAGACGCCCTGGGAAAAGAACGGCACCCACTAAAGGCAAGATTAATCGATACCAAGTGGGGTTGACATCTCGAGGAATTAATCACGGGGCGGCAAAAGGGAAAAAAAATGAGGTTATGATTCACATCTTTTGAAAACGTTGGAAATCCCTTAGATAGATAAAACGAATAGCAATAAGTGTGAGAATAGCCGGATTCTTTTTTTTTCCATAGCCACAATTGATTGGTTAAATATTTATCACAAATGGAATATATAGCTACTTCTATACCCTGTCTATCTTAAGGGGGCTGCCACGGTAGGCGAGAAGTTGACATGCAGACGTTCAGAAATCCCGCCATATGTAATCAGTAATGTGTTATTTAAAAATATGCTTCGCTCCAAAATGAAGTGAAAAGATTCCAATAGGGTTATGTTTGCTTAACAACTCTCAAATTTTAGTTTTAATAATAGGAATAAAATCGTGAAAATGTAACATTAGCACATTTTCAATGACATTTTAAGAATGTTTATGTAGCTGTGAGACTAGGCTTGATGTAAAAGTTCCCTAGATTAAGCCTTACCCTAACAAATACCGTACTTTTTTATAGGCTCACATCATAAAATTTTAAGTTATTTGAGAATTTATTTTGTAGTTTAGAAAGAGTCAAAGGCGTACGTTTCATATGGGATAGTGTCGCCACCACGCCACTCACTTGCTCGGAAGAGAGTAAACGAAAGAAGACGAGATAAATATTCCCCCTCTTCTGCGCGCATGCGCTCTTTTAGTTTACTATTGGGTCGTATGCAAGAACTAACTGTGCTCGAGTCCACTCCGTCTCCTCTCTACCTCTGGCTTGACATGGATCTTGTGTACCGCACTTTCTGTTGAGTCAAAGTAGGGTTGATTGATTCTGTATCTGTTTGATGTGTTTCTTTAATATAGTCTGCTCATTTAATTTAATTAAGACCTAAACAATGTCTGGCACAGTAATTAATTAGTTTTCTATCACGTTTGAAATACTTTCATATATATATATTTTTTATTTAGTTGCTTGTGTTACATATTCTTGTTTACTTTTTAAAATTGATTACGTGACACGTAAAGAAGACAAACGTAGAAGGAAAAAAACAAAATTATGACTTGGTGCTCGCCGTAAAAAAAACAAATGGAAGAAAGCCATAGAAATATTTATTTGATAGAACAAAGTATATATATATTTAAACTTTATTTTAATAATAATAATAATAGTGAATACAAATGTTCTATAAGATACGGTTAAATCAAATTAGAACTGGTTTTGTCAACACATCTACAGTAGTCCATAGAAAACTAACAATAGAAAACAATAAATTAGATAACGGATTTTTTTATTAATTTTTTTTGCAGAAGTGGTGTTTACCTCCCTTCAGCCACAGAGAACAAAGCTGATTGCCGAGACAACGTAAACCCTTCTCATTGCACTTCTATTTAAATGTCACAACGTTGGATTCAACACAATTTGAAGACAAAGCTATGGAACCAATAAATTTGGAGATTATTCAACTTTGTTCGGGGTAGGAAAACTTCATTAATAGGTTATCCATTATCAATTTTTCGAGAACAGATAGTTTTTTGTGAATATATAGCTGCTAGATACATACGGTAGTTATTTCGTTTTTATGATCCATAATATCTTGACCCCTTGTCCAATTTAGTAATAATCTCCACACTTTAAATTTGACATAAGTATACTAAATGTACCACACTCGGAGATTGAATGTGATAGAGTTTACCAACCTGGGTTCGCGGGTCCCTAGGGGTCTGCGAAGACACCTTTATGGGGCCCGCGAAACAAATATAAGGCATACTTTTTTTAAGTTATCTTTTATATGTATTTTCACATCATATAAAAAATATACGCTATTCACAATTTTTTTTAAATCTCTTTTTTCCATTACTGTCCGACAATATATTTAATTGGTTAGGTAGAATACTATAAATGTGTTTTTATTTCACCTTGTATGGCTGGGGAGGTTAGGGGGCCGTGGTGAATTATCATTGGTTTGAGGGGGTCTGTGAAATGGAAAAGGATGGGAACCACTGATATCGAATATTATTATTATTATTATTATTATTATTATTAGCACTGTGTCATACTACCCGTTCAGGTTATACGCACTTAAGCTAATGTGTAATGGTAGGGTGATTGTGAGATGAAATGGAGGACCTACAGTGTAACGTGGAATCCGAACCACGGTGGAGGCCTGGCATTCCACACATTCACAAGTTGTGTTTAATACACGTCTTGTCACAGGCGAAAGAAGGGTTTGGTAATCAGATAAATCTGTGCCGGTACCTAGGATTGTCGCAAGCGGAGAATAATTCTGTTGACCCTCAACCCTCCCCCCTACCCCCCCCCCTCCAAGCATTGTGGTGATGATGACATCAATCCTGGGGTCTTTGTTGACGTCTGCAATTTAATCAAGTTGTAAACAATATCCTACCATCCATTACACTGGAAAATGGTTATATGAATAGTCATGAAACGAACTATAAAGTTTTGACATTGGCTATAATTAATTGCATACCATAACAAAAAAAAAAGTATTAGGTACATTAGATACTTTACACCCTAAAGGCTTACGTAGAATTTACAATACAAGAATTATATCCTATGATGTATTTTTATATATAGTAACATAATATATTTTATATAAATATAAGTACTATAAAAACAGTATTTGCTGTAATTATTGCAAGCTACGAAATTCCGTCCGCGGCAGCTACTGGCGCCCCAAGCGTCCACTTGTTTATTTTGCACCTAAGTCTACCCCTTCTTTAAGGTGGGGATGTAGGGAATGCAAGTTAAGGGTAGTGTTTTTTGGCCAAAATGAATTAAATATTGCTCCAGTAGGAACATGCGAGGTTAATTTTCATCACATGGCTTATATCAACAGTTGTTGAATATCTGTCATGACTTGAGCATAGCTTCTTAAGGTTAGAAACATTTTAAATTGTCGTAAGATTCAAGGACACCCCTGACAAATATTCAACAACTGTTTATATCACCACGTGAAAAAAAAAGTTTTACTGTAAAAACAGTCTTAAACTTACGTTCTCTTTATACCCACCTTAAGATATTATTATTAGCACCGCGTCTTACTACCCGTTCAGTTTATACGCACTTACGCTAATGTGTAATGGTAGGCTGATTGACAGATGAAATGGAGGATCTACAGTTTAACGTGGAATCTGAACCACGGTGGAGGCCTGGCATTCCTCACATTCACAAGATGTCTTGTCAGAGGTGAAGGAAAGGGTTTGGTAATCAGATATAACTTTGACGGGACCTGGGATTGAACCCCGGCTGCCAGCATAGAAGTCTGACACCTTACCCCTAGACCACCAGGTCACCCTTAAGATGTTGATTTGCACAATAATCACAACTCATCTGAACTTATCAAAGGTTTTCACTATAAAACCTGTGATTTGGACATGCAAAAAAAAAATGATATTGATGATTCTTTTTTTTTTTTGTTTTGGGTTCGACTAGAAAAATATCATCTAAGTAGAATAGAAGTCAATCATTTCACTTTTAAAGAATAATTTGGTATTAAACTTCTAAAATACGTTTGAAATATCTTCAATCATGAATATTCAAACTCGCGACTTTGGACACGCGGACAAAGATGTCTGATTCGATTGATTTGATTCGATGGTGATGGATAAGTTGGGGTTCATATCTTTGTCGGGTGGGCTGAGATTTTTTTTTTCTGAAATGGTTTAAACACTTGCTCTATACAAATGTAGACACAATTCAGCTAAATTCTACCGTCATCATGATTTTAAACCGCGTTCTTACTAGACATATTGATTGCTTTCATTCATTCGCTAATGGGGTAAAGAAGAGTAAATTATATTTATTTTCTTAAATGTTAACTTATTTTCATAGAGAAAGAGAAAGTACAGGTTTTTTTTTAAAGTTAACTTAGTTTCACGGAGAAAGTTTAGGGGACAATACCTCAATATACACAACAGAGTTCATAATCCTAAAATCCTCATCAAAGTCAAAACAACATTATACGAACCTGGTGCCTTTGTCCACCTGCCCACAGATGCGGGTACCGTCTTCATTCCTACCACTTTAATGTAACCATATAAATCAATTTCCATAAGAAGAACCTTATCTAATGGCTAGAAAAGCTACTAGAACTTATTTTTACATATTAATACGTAAAGTCATGTGAGCTGCAGCTGTCACTTTTTAAAAATATTATAAATACCTATATTAATTAAAATAACACTAATTAAATACCATCAATTTTGGTCGATTTTTAATTATTTTACAAAAGGCCTTTATATTAAAACTATGCAGTAATAGTATATGGTTGCGTGAACAAAATATTATGTACTCAAAGTTGATACCCACCTCAAGTAACACAAGTCAAACATTTCACTGTCGTGTTCACTAAACCAATTAGGCATCACATCTTCATTATTGGAGGGGTGGGGGGATGTTTCTTTTTCTCCCTCCGATACAGTTTCAAACAATAAAACCTACGTCAGCGGGTAAATTTCCCCTCAACGATTCCATTGTAAAGAGATTCCACCTTCAATTTTGGTCTCTGTCTCTCTCTTAACCCCATTTGTTTGCACTCAAACTGTTCGGCATTTACAATGTTTGCTCATGAGCCTTTTAGCCCCTTTCGCCCCTCTTATTCCATCCTGTTTGATCAAGCAGTCCCCTGTTTAATAGGATCACACGAGTTGTAATAGCTGCTTAGTCATAGGTTTTGTTATAAACACACTGAATATGTAATACTAAAACACATATATATATATATATATATATATATCGCCCTTTTCCTTTCCCGTTCCAACTGGAACGTGGAAGAGTAAGGGGTAAAGGTACACCAGTTGTAATTGTTATTGGAATTGTTAGCGGAACTATCACCGTTGTAGGAGTAGTGCTAACACAAAAGCTTTTCGGAAGATCAACAAAGCTCTCGACCTCGTTGTTCGCTTACCTCAGTGAAGGTGATTAATAATTGATATTGCCGCTATCCTTAAATCGCCTCTCTTGTGTCTAGTTGGATTAGAGGTGATTATGTGTGACAAAGATTTGTTTATGTGTCTCGAACTAAGGACTTAGCAAAAAAAAAGGGGTCAAAATAAATCAAATACTCTACAGTAGAAATATATATATATATATTTTTTAGCACCGCGTCTTACTACCCATTCGGGTTATACGCTTTAAGTATTATTTACTCTAATGGATTAGGAATTGGGAAGGTTGAATTAGAGGAAGTGAACCCGTATTTGCGTGGAGGGAGAATGGAAAACCATTTAGGAAGAACCACCCTCAGTTCACCCGACCGAGATTCGAACCTCAATCTCCCCGTCCTCAGCAGTCGAGCTCAACACGACAAGCGTACAGTAGAAATATAATTTAATTTTATTTACAGGGGTACTGAGGGAGATATTTTTTTCTCTAAATTATTACCAACCCTACCTCCACGAAAATTCTGATACATAGTCTCTAAATTATATATACCTCATCCAAACCCTAAGGATGTAATTGAATGCATATATATATATATATATAGGACGGGTAGTAAGACGTGAAGCAAGACGAAAAAAAAACCCCACCAACAGAAGTTTATGACGACGAGAATATTTTCAATACCTGTTAGAATCGAGCCTGAGTTGCCTTTGAAGTAGAGTTGTGAAAAAATTATCGATAGGTACTTTACTACTATCGATATTTTCCTTTCGAGACTAGTATTATTATTTTTTTTACTCTATAAATTTTTACCGATACTTTTACTTATATTAGTACTCACACTCCAGTATCGTATTGATATCGAAAAAAACAATTTTCTTGCTATCTTCACTCATGTTGGTATTAAATGTTTACTAGGGTGGATTGTGGAGGAAGAATTACAAACATTATTTCTCAATTCTCTCTCATTTGCTGTATAAGAAGCAAGATTAACTCTAGCTGGTATGGTAAAAACCTTTTATAATATCCAGCATACAATACTATTTATCAAACCTTCTAAGTTCCAACACATAACATAGGTGTGATAGACCTAAGTATAGGCCTATTATATTATTGTTAAATCATTATCATTTTCAGTGTTTAAATAAAATGAAAATACAAATTATTATGATTCAAGAGTTGAAATTAATATTACTAGATAAAAAAATATTTTTCCAGATTAAAATTTCGATGCTGATACTTACTGTTATCAATACTTTTCTTTCGATACTATTATGGTATCGATATTTTTCTTTTGATACTTTTAATGAGTACAGTATCGATGCATTTCTTACGATACCACTTCCCTACTTTGGAGTGATTTTTTGCTCTTCACAATGTAGGGGAAGCTCGGATAATTTGGCGCTATTATTCAGTTCTACTTCTATAGGGCTTTCTAACCATACTGTCAATCAATATCCTGGAGAAACATATTCTTATCTCTTAAGTTAACCTTAAAATAGAGATTGGATTTTTAATTTAGGATATGCCATTATTACATTAACAATGTTATTAATAGTAAAGGCGGTGACCTGGCGGTCTAGGGGGTAAGATGTCAGACTTCTGTGCTGGCGGCCGGGGTTCAATCCTTGGTCCCGGCACAGATTTATCTGATTACCAAACCCTTTCTTCACCTCTGACAAGGCAACTTGTGAATGTGGGTAATGCCAGGCCCCCACCGTGGTTCGGATTCCACGTTAAACTGTAGGTCCTCCATTTCATCTCACAATCACCCTACCATTACACATTAGAGTAAGTGCGTATTACCCGAACGGGTAGTAAGACGCGGCGCTAATAATAATAATAATAATAATAGTAAAGGCTCCTGGTGAATGCTAGAACATTTATTTGTAACGCCTTCACCTAATATTATGGCTTGAGCCATTGCTCCATTTATCAGTACTAAACAGTAGTATTTATTAAATTTATTACATTATCATATGATCGTATTTGTTTGAGTCTTAACTCCTTGGTTCAGTTGTGTGAGCGTCTGCCTATTTAATTAAGGATCCTGAGCTAGATTTCCGGCACGACCGAGACATTTGTCATTTGATGAAATTAGGGCTTTCTCTTACAGCGTGTTTAATTAATTGCCCGAGGGTCTGGGCGTTTTGTCTGTTCTAGAATAAATTTGTTTTGTAGCTCGTGCGGTGATATAATCAGACAGTTCAGAAAGCTCACGTTAAATAGATTTTTTTTAAAATCACCGTTACTTACTATCTGTTCTGGCTATACGCATATATGATAATGGGGGTAGGGATGAGAAATGAAGCATTTAGGGGTAATCTACCCGTATTTCCGTGGAAGGAGAGTTACAAACCATTTAGAAAAAAAAAACCTACCCTCAGTAGAGCCTAACCGGGATTCAAAACCCCGAATTCTCCGTCATCATCCGGCTAATATAAAAAGTAATTTTAAATTATTGTATTTTTATACACAGGAACAATCCCGTTCGATGTAATGAAGCGATTTTCTCTATGGAGTTAAGGCCTCTTATCGTATCACGTTGATAAACCTCCCTCTTCCCCCCTTCATTACCCTTCCCCTCTCCCCCTTCACAATCTAGCTCAAGGATATCTGGTACCTATAGGCGACTCAATATACAAACACACAAGAGAACAATTTTGTGTGTTTAGATGGGATACATATTAGTTGTCGGCTGGAGTGACGATGAAAGAGAATGATGCTGTGTACATATCCGGGACCCTGATGACAAATTTCAGCCAGCCACCACCCTTCCCTCCCTCGCCTTCCCCTACAGAATCATTGCCACGACAGTCCACGCCAATCACACGAAACGCGGGTTTGAAAAGGATTGGAAGGCGAGTGAGAGGAGGAATAAAATCCCTGACCGAAACTTTGCTGTTGTTTTTATTGTTTGTATTAGTTGACATGACATGTCGCTTGTATGTGCCAGAGTTGTTTAAACTATGATGACACCCTGGTTTCATACACAAGGCGTGTGTATGATTAAAAACATATCATCGTGTTATGTTGACAGTGGGTTACAGGTCGGCTGAGTTCATATTCTATTGTAGACTATTTATATTTTTAATCGATTATCGCTCATTAAGTGAAACAGTTTTTATATTCGCGTTTTTTCAATGCATCGTGTTTATTAATTATAAATATTTTTTCAAGCACCGCCTTTTAAGAAGTTAGACGTTTGGAAATTCCGTATTATTAAGCAACTTGTTTTATATTTTTAATATTGTCTTCAACAAAATGTTGACGAAAGTTCTGAACAGTTAAAAAGTTTTAAATTGTTTTTTTAAAATAAATGTTATAGCTTGCATAAAACCAAATACATTAGAACCGCGTCTTACCACCCGTTTGGGCTAGACACTTATGGCCTAATCACATTAATGGTTTTAGAGATTAAGAATGTTATATATAGGGTACCCGAATTTTTGTGTAGGGCGAGTAGAAAACCATTTAGGAAAAACCACCCTCATTTCAGCCTACGGAGATTTGAACCTCGATCTCCCCGTCCTAATAAGACTAGTCTACTGCGAGAGTAGCGTGTTAGATCATGTAGCTACCAAAGCGAGTCACGTTTTATTAATATTTTCTATTTTGCTCCTATTAAAACATGACTTTATACGATAGAGGAAGGCTATATCTAGATTTCTAACCTTTTGTTTGGTCTCAGAAGTACACTTTTCCGGGTAAATAATCGTCGATTCTTAAATAATAAGAGATTAGTAAGCGTCTGCAATGTGTCTCGGTGATCTACTATACACCCCTATTAGGAAGAAGAAAAAGGAACGTAATCAAGAGACAATACTTTACACAGTATTTTACAGCAATATAATAAAAACTCCTAATTGCGATCTGCCGAACTTTGAACCTTCGCGAGTCAAGAGTAAAGAATGCTAAACTCTGCCATATATACCTATTAATGATTAAATTTAATGTTAACTAGGTATAAAGATATATTCTGAAAATTGAAAAATGACACCTGGGCATGGGAATATAACTCGGGACCTTTGGATTAGTACGCCAATGCTCTTACCACTGAGCTATCCAGGATTCGTCTCGTGCCAAGGGTCAAAGGTCCCGGGTTCGATTCCCATGTCCAGGTGTCATTTTTCAGGATATGATATCTGTGGGGAGTGATCCCTTACTAAAATGCATACATAATAGCTTCGGATATTTGATTCTTAGTAAGTATAAGCAGTAAGATTATCCGATTCGTCAACTGAATAACTTTATTAGACTATCGAAAAATAACTACTAGAAGTTCTCTAATACGGTAGGGAACGCGAATTAAGCTGGGTATTTTTTGTCTTTTCTTTTTTTTTAGCAAAACTTTTTTACCAAAATAAAAAAAATATTTCTCCAGTAGGAACATAGTTTGATTTTCTTAACATTGTGATAATAACAGTTTTCAAATATGTCATGAGCATAGCTGCATTAAATGACACACTTTTTAAATGAAGAGAAAAAAGCTGTCATTTAATTACAAGACACCCTTGAAATAAATTCAAGAACCTTTGGAGGCTACCATGCGAAGAAAATTAAACTCTATGTTTCTACTGAAACAATATGTAGTTTATTTTGCAAAAGAAAATAATGTTTTGCTATAAAAACTGTGAAATAGTTTACTTTCTCTCACATTTCCTAAATCCACACCATAACGCTAGGAAATATATTCTACAATTCATACTTATTAGTCCGGGCTATACCTTTTATTTTATAAGATAATTGTATAGGGATTATAAAAGTATATTTTATAGGAAATATACCAAAATTTGATTGCAGGGATAGAGGTTAATAGAATCATGCTTGATATATCTAGGCCAGGATTCGAACCCGACATCCCCGCCACCAGCAAACCAGGCTAGATGAGGCTTGACATTTAGTCCACGCATCCATTGATGCAGTTTACCTTTTTTTTTTTTAGCCANTTTTTTAGCCAATCACTAACTAAACCATTTGGATGTTACCTTCTTCAGAGTGATATATTGGGAAAATTCTATAGTTACGATAGTAGAGCAAATTAATGATTTACATAAAGTACTTGTACACAAAACGGGTTTTCACGATTGAATTGGTCTAGGTGTTTTACGACCTAAGTGGATTGGCGCTAGTTGTATCACGGTTGTTTACGACTTTTTATGACCCAGGTCGACGGTACAGTACAATTTTCATTGGAAGGGTTTTATCTAACGGCTGGAAAAGATACACATTAATACTTTGACTCATGTCATATGAAGATGTCACTTTTGATGGATATTATCAATACCTATAAGATAACACTAATAAAATGGTATCAGCGTTGGCAGCAAAAGAAAAATATTACATTATATAAAATACTCTTATATTCTGAAAATTAAAAAATGACACCTGGACACAGGAATCGAACCTGGTACCTTTGGCTTAGTACGCCAATGCTCTAACCACTGAGCTATCCAGGATTCGTCCCGTGCCCAGGGTCATTCTTCACTCATATTTTAAGGCAGAGTCTATGATGGACGTGTGGAAATCGTCGGCTGCAAATGTGTGGTTAGTTAATATCACGAGATATCAGATAACGCAGCCACCTTCGACTCGGTAATTGGCTTATTGCAGCCATTTGTACAATTATTAATGATATAATATGATATCTAGATGATGTAATCCTCACTAAAATGCATAAATAATAGCTTTGGCTATTTGATTAATTCTAAAATACTCTTGCTATACAAAATTGGACAGATTAAAATAGTTAGGAATATTCAACTTAAATGGTGTATAGACTCATCACCGTAGACTGATGGAGAGCACGTGCGCAAAAGATGGTAGATGGCATTGCGATATTTTCTTTAGACTGTTACCATAAAATCAGTATGATCTGTAAAAGTAAATGGAGTTGTACAATTGAACACTACACACAAATCCTTGTCACATATAGCCCTTTCTCTGGCCTTTTATGCCCTTAATTAGATACATAAGTGGTAGCCCGGAATCCTTAACACAATCTTTACCAACATGGGTAACCTGAAAGACAATCCAAGGTTGTTCCCTGGTAGCTAAATCTCTCACAAGATTGTGATAAGAACTAACAGGACTATCTTCTAACACGAATGTTGCATGTGCTCGTTTCTAAAAAAACCAACTTATTTCACTACTCAAGCGCATCCCAGCTTGGGGCTCATGGACTATAAATATGTGACCGCTTATTACACACCTCTGCAAAACTACACATCCAACACTTCCGCGTTCAACTACGACAATTTGAACTGTTGACCTTCTCTCTCTCTTATCTATCCTCTCTGTCTCTCTTATCTATCCTCTCTGTCTCTCTTATCTATCCTCTCTGTCTCTCTTATCTATCCTCTGTCTCTCTTATCTATCCTCTGTCTCTCTTATCTATCCTCTGTATCTCTTATATATCCTCTCTGTCTCTCTTATCTAGCCTCTCTGTCTCTCTTATCTAGCCTCTCTGTCTCTCTTATCTAGCCTCTGTTTCTCTTATTTACCCTCTCTGTCTCTCTTATCTAGCCTCTGTTTCTCTTATTTACCCTCTCTGTCTCTCTTATCTATCCTCTATATCTCCTTTATCTCTCTTATCTGGTATATATATCACCACGTCTTACTAACTGTTCAAGCTATACGCATATAGGCCTACTAATAACGCCTATATGTTAAGGATGAATAAGGTTGAAATTAGAGGAAGTGTACACGCATTTGCGTGGAGGGAAAGTTGAAAACAATTAAGGAGAAATTGTCTCGGTACACCCGACCGGAATTTGTACTCCGATCCCCACGCCTGTGGCAGTCCAATCTATTACGATAGTGACACCTTAGACCATGCAGCCACCGAAGAGGGTTGAAAATATAAATCTTATGACTTGGGCTCTGTTTGCATTCCTAACAATATCATTACCCACTCCGGTGGTTGCGTGGTCTAACGCGCTACACTCGTGTTAGACTAGACTGCCGAAGATGGGGAGATTAGGGTTGAAATCTCGGTCGGGTGCAGCGAGTTTTTTCCCTAGAATGGTTTCCCACTCTCCCTCCACGCAAATGCAGATGCACTTCCTCTAATTAAATCTTCCAGATCCCTAGCCCATTAGTATACAGTAATGAGTACATATGCGTATAAACCGAACGGGTAGTAAGATGCGATGCTAAATAATAATAATAATATTTAGCACCGCGTCTTACTACCCGTTCGGGTTACACGCTTTAAGTACTAATTACTCTAATGGATCGGGAATTGGGAAGGTTGAATTAGAGGAAGTGAACCCGCATTTGCGTGGAGGGAGAGTGGAAAACCATTTAGGAAAAACCCCTCCCAGTTCACCCGACCGAGATTCGAACCTCGATCTCCCCGTCCTCAGCAGTCGAGCTCAACACGACAAGCGCGTTAGCCAACTACGCCACCGAGGCGGGTGCGATGCTAAAAAAAATCATTCAGTCTTTTGCTTGAGTTTTATATTTTTATATTTATATTACTTAAACTTGTCGATGGGCACGTGGTCTTTGGCGTCAACCTCGTCTGGTCTGGTTTGTCTTCGATTGGAAGGTCTGTGTTTGGTTCCCAAGCGGATGGCTGTGCTAAGAGTGTATTTTCCTAAATAGTTTTCCACTCTCCTCGCAATCAAATTTGGGTACAACTCTTCTCAATTCTAGATTTATCAACTCTACCTTATTAGTATAATGAAATGCGTATAGCCCAAATAGGAAACAAGAAACTGTTTTATTTTAATATTAGATACTTTTTTTTCTATATGGAGGTTTTTCCAGTCATATCGATTAATGTAGGAGTTTAGGAGACGCGAGAAAAGCTCAATGTTTTTCGAGTTTTTGTATAAAAACTTTTTTTGATCAAAATAAATAAAATAATAATCCAGTATATATCGTATATCTATAATTTAATTTTCTTCACATGGTGATATCAACAGTTGTTGAATATCTGTCAATGGTGTCCTGGAATTTAATAACAACTTTTTATCTACATTTAAAAACTTTTTAATCCAATGCCGCTATGCTCATTACAGATATTCAACCACTGTCGATATCAACATGTGAATAAAATTAAACTACGTTTCTATTGAAGCAATATTTTATTTATTTTGGCTAAAAAAAATTTGTTTATAAAATCTGTAAAAAAAACTGACATTTTCTCTAGTTCTAGACATCCCCACCTTAAGATTATTATACTGAGTCAAGCTTATTTACTTTTCTAATTTAACCGCTCTTCGTAAAGTAAAACTGCTTCTTTTTTCCCCGATTAATTTATTAATCTTTGTTTTACAATTTTCCTCTTGTCTCCGTGGTCTTAAATAGATTTTCTGACTTGGGAATACAGTAATGTGCTTGCTTGGTGTAGATAAAGGATTCATTTTAAAAATCTTTTTTATTCAAATTAACGCCTCTGTATTTTAACGAGGTAAGTGTGCTCATTGTAATTTTAATAAGCCCACTATCATCCCAGTCTCAACAAAGACTAGTTACTCATTGTCTTAACCGAACAAACTTCCTAAAACTTTTTTTTAATACCTTGAAAACTTTGTAAATTAAGAAAATTGAATGTCTAAAAATATCTATACCGTGATTATCGATTTAACTATTTGAGTTTAATATATATATATATATATATATATTTATGCAACACGTTTTTCTTCTTGATATCCCACTTTCTAATTTCTTTTTTGAAGGTTGAAAAACACAATTTTTTTTTCAGATGACAAGAAAATTGGAAAAGTTCCGTAAGCGTAACATAATAAAAAAAAATGTGAAAAATAATTGTTTTACATGGATAACTTTTTAAAAAAAAATTTTTCCGCTTTCAATTACATTTTGTGAAAAAGATATTTGTTTCTTTGCCAAGACTTTTTTTTAATTTTATTTTGAAGGACGTGTTTTTTTGTTGTTTCGCCTGCAGCTCTCAGTATTTAATAATTGACTTATTTACTATAGAATAGAGTGTATTCTTCACACCGAAAATGAGAAACTGACACACTTCCTTTATTAACTTTCCCTCAAAGAGTAGACTCCTAATTAGCAACTACAAAAGTTTCCTTTGAACAAAGCAGTAAGGTTTCATTGGATTATGTTAATATCTCTTTTATGAGTAATTTGACTCGTCTCGGTGTTTCACAATGTAATTGGAATGTTATACTAACAAAGATGACGTCGATATGCTGGCGTCCTACCAAATTGGAATGTCTTGAGTACTTTGTAGCTTTACAAAGTATTCACGGAAAGAACGGATTTCACCATTTATTAATCACAAAACAACCTTTTTTTTGTGATGTTTGTTATTAACCAAGTTGACGTATTTCGGTAATAAATAATATACCCGATTTAAATTTCAAATATAATCGGTTTTTATTGTAGGCCCTATTTGACAAATAAAAGCGAATTGCTTTCAAAATATATATTTATTCTATTTATATGTAATATATTGTGCTTACTCTCCTATTTTTTTAAGCACCGCGTCTTACTACCCGTTCAGATTATACACCTTTTACTAATAACGCTAATGGGTTAGGAATGAGGAAGGTTGAATTTAGAGGAAGTGTTCCAGCATTTGTGGTGGGAGAGGGAGAAACCCCCTTCAGTGCATCCTACTGGGGTTGAACTCTGATTTACCTATAATAGCAAGTTTAGTCTATTCCGAGAGTGACGGCTTATACCATGCGGCCACCAAAGTGGACTTTTTTTTCCAATTAGGTCCAAAACAATCAACTATATATAATAGTTATTTTTCGAAACTATTATTCAAACCTCTTCACATAATTTTTGTTTCCTAAATAGCTTAAGTTTTGCTTTTTATAAAATTATTTATCAAATGTTATTTCACTTAGTGTTTCCAAACAAATTTAGATTACTAATAACAGCATTTCCTTTCCTAAATCAAATATTTAGACATGAAATTATCATCTGTCAGAGAATGAAAATTAATGATAACACAATAAATTGTACGCAAAAAACATCTTTCACGCTTAAACCTCACAGAAACTAATCTCTTTACGTAGAAGGCGGACCACTTGAACAATTTCTGCGATTCAGGAAAAGATATGTGAACGATTTAATTGAATTTCGTAATTACATGATCCAATTTAACCTCTCCGAAGCGACTACGTCGACTCAACTTTCCATTTCACCCCTTTACCCATCCACCATCCTTAAAATAATGTTGAACCCTCTTCACCCCCT
>CABEEJ010002818.1:86036-99578 GCA_901482245.1 Timema douglasi
ATATTGCTCATCCAACATCGTGAAACCCTCCCACTTTTAGGTGCTTTGAACACGAAAGAGGGAAAAAGAGGAGTAGCTGCATCCCTCTCCAGTTCCAAACTCACCCTTAAGCGCGTGCAATGTGGTCTTACATCCCCTAACTCCCCCTCCCTCCCCCCCCCAACAACTAAAGTACTAGCATGGATGGAGGGGAGGATTATGTCTTCATAACGGACTAGCAAGACACATAGCCTTTATCGGCGCCCACTATTGGTTTGAACCACTCGCTGTGCGAACTGAAAATGATGGGTTCACCGTTCATCGTGAAAGGAAAGGAGGGGGAAAGGGGTAAGGCTTCGAATACCAGCTGGGTGATCGATGAGGTTGAAGCACGTTCTGTTATCTGCTCATTTTTTATATGAGCAAGGTCCCACCAGCATAGACAAGTAACACACAACCTAAGGCGAAAGTAGAGAAGATATTATCGGTGTTATAGGGAAGCAAAAGGTAGATTATCTCCATTGGTTTAATTTTGGCGATTTATTTTTTCAATTTCGATCAAATTATGGTCTCGTGAGGTGTACAATATCTTTAAGGCATTGCGTCATTAAAAGTTGCTCAACCCCCAATGCTGCATAGAAAATAATTTAGCTACGAAGATTTATTGGTCTGAAAAATAGGATGAGGATTAATTTTCAAGGTAAACACAACATATCCTTAGAGAGAGAGAGAGAGAGAGAGAGAGAGAGAGAATGGAGAGCTGCATTAAAAATAACCTGGCCTGAATTCAAATCCCATACTCAATTGTGTCATACATTGTTTAATTAGGGACTAGATTAAATATTATGCATATGTATACAAGGGAAACAAATTATATATTATCTTTAAATTACAATATTCTTACAATTATTTGAATATAGTTAGAGAAAATATATCAGAATATTGTCTAGCCAGTAATAATTTGAAATTAGAATAAAATAGATAAGTATACTCCCTTTACTTGATTACACTATGACCCTGCCTTATAAACTGCAACATTGTGAAACCAAGCTTGGTACCTCAGAATGTGATTGGAGGGTATGGATTAATTATAATGTGAAAGGGTAAAAAGTTTTGTAATACTGTAATCAATACAAAATATCACAATATAGAACATAACAAAATAACTATTGGATAGTTAAAAGATGAGAAAGCCCAAGTAAGAGGAGAAAAGTGGTATTCATGAGATTTTTTGTTCTGTTATGTGCTCTTCTTGTATTATAGCTCTGTTTCGCTTTGGATTAAAGAAAGAAGAATGGGTGAGTATGAAGAGATGAAATACTGTTGAATATGAAGAGATAAAATACTGTTGAATATGAAAAGATGAAATACTGTTGAATATGGAGAGATGAAATGCTGTTTGATATGGAGAGATGAAATGCTGTTTGATATGGAGAGATGAAATGCTGTTTGATATGGAGAGATGAAATGCTGTCTGATATGGAGAGATGAAATGCTGTCTGATATGGAGAGATGAAATGCTGTTGAATATGAAGAGATGAAATACTGTTGAATATGAAGAGATGAAATACTGTTGAATATGAAGAGATGAAATACTGTTGAATATGAAGAGATGAAATACTGTTGTATATGAAGAGATGAAATACTGTTGTATATGAAGAGATGAAATACTGTTTAAAATGAAGAGATGAAAGGCTGTTGAATATGAAGAGATGAAAGGCTGTTGAATATGAAGAGATGAAAGGCTGTTGAATATGAAGAGATGAAATACTGTTGAATATGAAGAGATGAAAGGCTGTTGAATATGGAGAGATGAAAGGCTGTTGAATATAAAGAGATGAAATACTGTTGAATATAAAGAGATGAAATACTGTTGAATATAAAGAGATGAAATACTGTTGAATATAAAAGAGATGAAATACTGTTGGACATGGAGAGGTGAAATGGTGTTGGACATGGAGAGGTGAAATGCTGTTGGACATGGAGAGATGAAATGCTGTCGGATACGAAGAGATGAAATGCTGTCGGATACGAAGAGATGATGGTCTGTCGGATACGAAGAGATGAGGGTCTGTCGGATACGAAGAGATGAGGGTCTGTCGGATACGAAGAGATGAGGGTCTGTCGGAATACGAAGAGATGAGTGTCTGTCGGATACGAAGAGATGAGTGACTGTCGGATACGAAGAGATGAGTGACTGTCGGATACGAAGAGATGAGTGACTGTAAAGTAAGGAAAAGGAATGGAATGTTGAACATTGCTCAGATGGACGAAACTTTCTCTCTCTTTCATCTCACGTGGTTTGTACACTGAAACCAAACTATCATAACCCAGTTGAACTAAGTTTTATCTTTTTCTCCTTGCCTCTCACATTGACACCAGACAATCATTGCTCAGATGAACCAAGCTTATTTTTGTGTTCCTTTTTGGTATGAACATAGCAGAAGTAGTATACTGCTATGACAATCGCCTCGGTGTAGTTGTACATCTTTTTTACCAAAACAAACCATAATTTGTGGAGATATTTAGGAAATCGAAATGTCATGAACCACTGGACACATGCAATTATACTTGCTAATGTGAATATTATACATTCATCATATTTTTGGAGGGGTATAAAAAAAAATTAGGACCAAGCTGCATGATATATTAGGCAGTGTCGGTCGCTATATTTCGCCGCAGTGACAATGTTTGATTAAAACGCGCATATCTAGTGACCAGTAATTACAATCCAACTAGTCATCCAGAACAATTTTGTTTGTGTGTTGGTCGATTATCTCACTTATCCGGTAACTGGTCACAATTCGCCCTCCACCCCCCCGATCACCCCCTTATTCTCTACCATTCCCCCATTTCCACTCTCCGAAACACGTGGACCTATTGTTTCTCTGGGATAATAAATTGAGTTCCATTAACCACAGAGCATCGGCTAAATGTTTAAACATGTTAAGTTGTTCTTAGTTTAATTATTGTTTGTGCAAGAGGCCCCACAAACAAGCTGGGTCATTAGAACCTTGGACCATGCTCATAATAAACCTCGAATCACTCGTAATCAAGTCTGATTTTCGTAACATGAGAACGCAATAGTCTATAATGCCGGTAGAGGGAATATCAAGATTCAAATCTCGACCAGACGTACTTGGGGAGATTTATTTTGTATTATTTTTCACTGGGGATCTTTCCCTCACTTCTCTACGTTAATGCGGATGCATTTCCGCTGAATACCCTCCTAAATTCTACCCCGTGGATTAAGCTGTTATTTAACTCTTGTGTAAAAACTTTTTAAATAAAAACTATTCGATTCCCTCTTGTGTTCCAACCAAGGTTTCTCAAAATTAACTTGGTCATAGCCTGGAATGTATAGACCAAATTTCTCAAGATATCTTCTTAAAGGCCTTTTTTACTACCAAAGCTCAACTCAATAGTGGGATTATAGTAGGAGTAAAGGTCTTGCAGATGGTTATTTATAAAAAAAATAGGGCTAGAGCGTCCAAGTTATTCTGATATCAACGTGGTTAGTGTAGTGGTTACTTTTCTTGACGCTGAATTGGTTTTAAAACCAGAAGGGGGCATTACGTTATGCTTTAACTATGTATATATTTTTTCATCCTATCGGCATGCGAATTCTGGTGCTTCTAAGGTTGTACAACCTTATATATTACGTTAAAAAAATCATTTATTGAAAGTTTAACTTAATATTAGTCATTTAAAAGGAGCTGCCTATGTATCCGAGAAGTTTCTAATCAAATGTTTCGCTTTTGATAAATACCGACAAAACCTTTAACAATACAAGAATTTGGTGCTTACTGGAATGAACACCAAATCATTTTATATTACCTTATACATACATAGACTCATAAACTTAGTTTAAAAGTTGATATTTTCCACTCTGAAAAGTCTAAAAATCTACACATTTTGGTTGATCATTTATACCTAAATTCCCGGAAACTAAATATAACTTTTATAGAGGAGCAATGGATATTTATGAATCTAATGATGTATTTTAATAATCGGTCAGTACAAAACATTAAATGTGTTAGCATTTATAATTTCCTCCTCCCTCGTTTGTACTCCTACTGAACGACAGCTCCACTCAGTAATGTTTTAAACCCAATTGGTTTCTTCTGTTTCTGTTTATGAATTTCTACCAGAATATTCTATATACTTAAATTCTTCAAATGAAAATTATTCATGTATTTGTAAATAGCTATTTTACTGTTTACTAAAGTAAACAGAGAACTCGGATTGGGGACGATAATTTATAGATTACTTCGGGCAACATATCATTTAACATGGTTAGTGAGTTTAAATATTTTGGAACAATTTTGACTAGCAATAACGATATTAGATTGGAAATGATGAAAAGAATACAATAGGGAAATTCATTATAACCAGTGAACCCTTGCGAAACTTTTGCACATTCAACTGGATACCCCCCTGTCCCGTTCACCACCTCCAACTCTAACCGCTAGAGGCCACAATAGCCGGTAAGAGGGTGGACGGAATATATAAGGAATTTAATGTAACAAAAATAGGAACATTTGCAAGTTTAAGAAAATATTGGATTATTTATTCAAAGTAAGACAACAGAGGTAAAAAAAAAACATGGCCTCACAATAATAACTGAGTAGTGTTGAAAAACACATAAATATGGCAGAGACTGCGCTTGCGCAATACATTTGAGGATATATTTCACAATCTCTAAGTAATATAAGTATTTGATTAAGACTACGTTTAAAACAAAAAGACATATAAGTTATGTATTTATCTGAATAAGTCTTTAAGAGACCCAATAATAATAAATCGTTAAAATAATAACAAAGTGCTTAAAGAACCCCTCTCCTTGGTTAACAAAGCGTCTTATTCATCCTTGTGACGTCAGACTAAGCGAACAAATTAAATCATTAAATCTTTATGAATCCTTATTATATTAATAAAGAGCATAAAGAGCTTGAAATATAAAGGTATAAGGTGTATCCATTATTGGAATATTAAAGAACTTAAAGAGCTCTTCTATACGGTTAACAAAGCGCCTGAATCACCATTGTGAATTCCGACTATATGGTTTGATTTTAAGATTTAATTTTAGTTCCAATATCAAGTCTGATCAAAACAATTTACACAAAGGTTTGATTTTCTAACATAACTTTAACTTCTGTGGGACTATTATTTCCACCAACTTGGAAGTAATCGAGAAGATTTTGACTTGTTAGTATTCAAAATTATAATAGAAAACAAAGTAATATTACATCAGAATACCGGTAATTTCTTACTAAACGAATCGGAATTGTTTAAGTTATAGCATATAAACCAACAAAAATAAATTACTCTTATAATTTCTTCAAACAAAATACGTCTACAAAATTTTATCTATAAATTAAACATTATAAAATTTTAAAGTTTAACAATTATTGCTAACCACAAGTGAAATAAAATGTATATTTAAATTAAATATTCCAAGTAAGAAAAAGAATCAAAAAGTGGTTACTTAATGATAAGTCTAAATTTTACAAAGAAACTAATGACCAAGTGGGAAAACGAAACATTTAAGTTTTCCATAAAATAATTTTACAAAATAAGTCTTTTAATGAGAAATTACTGACGCCTATACTGAATAATTCTAATCCCATAATTATCTAAGTGTTCAAACCCATTATAGGTAGTTTATATTTACATATTTAACAAAATATAAAGTTTATATTTTGTCATCCTGAAGTGATTATGTCCAAGTTCAGACCAGGACCTCTCGCTGTTGTGTCGGAATTAATAGTCAACCATGTTGCGCCGTTCGGCTGTTGCCCGACTCTGAATTTCTAAATTGACAGAAGCGCCAATCTAGTTCCACAAAGAAAGGGCTGATTTATTGTTTGAGTACCGAGTCACTGTCGTGACTCTCAACCTCGTAAATGAAATTGTATACCTTGTGAGATGAGGCTGTAAGAGAATTACAGGTTTATTAATATACAATACACTATGAGATGAAATTTTATGATCGTGAGTGTTTGCGCTGGGTATCGGGTATAATTAGGATTTTTTTTCTTAGGATGGGTGAAGGTTTTTTAAGGTATGATGGTGATTGTGGGTGAATAATGAAAGTCGTTGTTGTGTCAAGTCTGGGAATGGGATTGGGGTTGGTAGGATTTTCTTTTCTTGGGATTTGGTCTGGAGGTGATACATTTCCATACCCCATCTGGGGCCGGCCCCGGCGCGTCAACCATGTTAGCTGAGCATCAGCTTTATATAAGTCTAGGTGATGGATATAAGGGGGAAATCTTCTTATTAAAAGTATAAAGCCATGTGAAGAACACGTGCTAGCAGCATGGTTCTATTGTTAACAACTGTCATCATCTTTACACGTCATCTAGACACGTAGACCGGAAATCTGGTGAGTTGGCAGTTAAGATCGTGTGAGGTTCATCTGTCGGCTGGCTATGCCAATCAGCGTAGGCCTAGATCACTTCATACCGATGTCTCATCAATTCATTTTTCCAAGGAGTGTCAGTCTTCTTTTTTGAATTGTTTGATGTGCACCAGTCGTGTGATGGTTGTTGGCCGAGACTATAGGATGAGTAGAGCACATATTTTAGACATATTAAGGTATTTAAATCTTTGATATTACAGGATGTTTAGATGTATTGGTTATATTCGGGGCGGGTATTATTAATGTAACATTAGCTAGCATTGCTATTATCTTACACCTCCCCCAAAAAATGGTCAAGTATTTTTTTGAGTTGTTGAAATTAAATATTCAGTGAAGTGTATACACAAAATAGCAAAGAGATTATTTTCTGTATTTGATACAAAAATATTGTTATATTTTTCTGTTAATTTAAATTTTAAACAAACAAAGTGTTTTAGCGCAAAGTGAGTATGCTATGTCAGAAGTTGGTAAGAAAATCCTATCGACTGATACCTTATTCGTCGCTGTAGGCTTTGTATTGCTTGAGAAAAAGGGATGTTGACAACAAAAATAATATATAAGATACTCCATCTTCATCTGTTGACATCTTACCAGGTTTTAAGAAATGTAAAACTCAGACTATACAAAACAATTTTACCTGTTGTTCTCTAAGGGTAGGAAACGTGGACTCCTACCGTACATGATGAAAATAAACTTAGGGTGTTCAATGACAATATGCTTAAGAATATATTTGGTTCAACAAGGGATGGAGATATTTTGGAATGTAGGAGGCATTTCATAGTCAACATATTAGTGTAGAAAATGGTTATCAATATTGGAGAAAGAGAAGTTTGTATTTTATAAAAGGCTTTTTCTACGAAAATGGGTCTCTAAGTTGATTGCGCATCTGCCTACTGAATTTCAGGTCCAGTGTAAGAGTCTATAAACGGATTTACAAAAAAATTAGCGATAAAATTTGATTATTTTTTTTCTGACGCAATGTGGAACTAACGTCTAAATTACTGACGTGTTTTGGTTATTTTTCTTATATTACATTTGCTTGCAAGTCCTGTGCTGCTATAATTAAATGATCAAGAAAATCAACGAGGAATACATCTAGTAAATATCTATTTGCAAAATAGTTAACGACCATAATTGTTCGTCTACCATAAGTGGCCCACGCTTGTCGGACGAGCAAGCGTAAGACGTGTTGTAAAGGTTTTCTGCTTTAAAAAGGACTGTAATAAAAAACATTATAAAACTAATAGTAATATTACTAAAGAATTTTAAATGTAATAACTTTTACTATGTATTTTGACGAACTTTTTTTCTTAAACATGTAACTAAATTGTTTTATTCGAATAAATTGAAAAATGACATCTAGACACGGGAATCGAACCCAGGACCTTTAGCTTAGCCTACTATTGCTTTATCACTGAGCTATCCGGGGAGCATCTGGTGTCCATGGTCATTCTTCTTCATTAATACTTTAAGGCAGAGTCTGTTATGGACGTGTTGAAACCGTCAGCTACATAGGCTATATGTAATAAATTAAGATCACGAGCTACCAGACAAAACAGCCACCTTCGACTCTCGAGGGTATTATTAAGCCAGTAGCACAACGACAATTCATACTACCATTCAGTAGGATTATTTTACGAAATTAGGCCATCCAGAACAATATTTCTACTAAAATCAGAGTATAGTCAGACGTGGAACATTTATTATTATTATTATTTAGCACCGCGTCTTACTACCCATTTGGGTTATACGCTTAAGTACTAATTACGCTAATGGATTAGGAATTGGGAAGGTTGAATTTAGAGGAAGTTAACTCGCATTTGCGTGGAGGGAGAGTGTAAAACCATTTTAGGGAAAAAACTGGTTCACCCGACCGATATTCGAACCTCGTTATCCCCGTCCTTGGCAGTCTATCTCAACACGACTAGCGCGTTAGCCAACTACGCCACCGAGGTGGGTGTGGAACATTTAAAAATAACTATTTGTTGCTATGATAAATCACTTAGCTGTATCTTTGGAAAATGGGTGATTAATCCATCTTTTTTAACTTATGAAATTAAGTATTTATTTTATTTTTGTAGAGATACTTTGATATAAACTTTTTAAAGTCAAGGACTTATAAAAGTAAGTCTGCTTCTTGTAAACTATTTAGCTAACGGCAAAACTAATAAAAGTTTAGTTCAAAGGGTTAAGTGCAGGCATTTCAATCTCAAGTAATTTCATATCCATCTTATTTTGAATACTAATAGCAAAGTATTTTTTAGTAAAACTAAATTTTTTAATGATCTTTAATATAGTTAATATAGTTAATATAGTTTCTTTCTTGCATAAATTATAAAAAAATATTGATTTTTACTTGTAGCTGTCCAATCTGTCTGATTGACATGCCAAAAAACATGAGTATTAATACCCTTTAAACAAGGGTTATAAAGCAACAGAAGATGTACTTCCCGATCGATCTTGAACCATCCTAATTTAAACATAATTTACATGACTTCCCACTAGTCAGTTTGATGAAAAATGAAATTTTAATACTCTATTTATTCAATCCAAGCCGCCCGGGAAACGCAGGGAATTTGGTATTAAAAAAATATTGGCAGCCCTGCATTAAATCCAAGACAATGGCTGCGTGAACTGATGTCGAGTCCGATAAATCTGGTATGCCGGTGACGGGGATGTGAGGGTTTAGATCCTAGCTTTGTTTCACCCCCTAAACTCTTTATAATGCTGGTTTTTTCCAATGTAGGCTACATGTACTATAAACATTACTTTCTTCATCCTTACCGCACTAATGTAATCAAATACGTATAGACCGAGAGGATAGAGTGATGTAGCAAATATAGGCAAAGTGTGTGGATCAAAAGGAAGGGGTAACCCATGTAAGACGTGGCTAAATGTTGTAGATGAATATGTGAAAAAAGAAAATAATTTAAGATTTTTAAGAATAAAAGACCATGTATGACTCAGTTTATGGATGTTGAATCGAAGGGAGTATGCAAGAATAGGGAAGTGTAGAGAAAGTTAGGGAGGATGGATTAAGTACGAAGTTATTTTTGGAGCTATATGCACAGTTTCTTATCTGCCACTTAAGTGAACGGCGTGATTAGATATGTATGTGTGTATGTATGTGAATGCACTCGTATGTATGTTATGTATGTATACAAATAACTGATTTTTGAAAATATTAGCTTTTTTTAATGGAATGAACAATTTGGTTTAAAATATAAATATGAAAAATGTTGACTGTAATATTACAAAATCATTGCTTTGTTTTTCTAAGATAAACTTTTTTTTTATATAGTTCACTAAACACCAATTTTTGAAAATTTTGGTTCCACGCTATATGTGAGAGTCAGTACGATTGTGTAGTACCATTTTAATTATTTAAAATATCACGGCATCAGTAAAAATTCCATTTTAATACATATCTATATTTGAAGAGTGAACTCACTTAATCTTGATTTATCATTTTTAGTGATTAAAAATATGGCCGCTAAGTTATAAAAATGTTTAAATTATACACTTAACGTCGACTTGTTTACCATAATCTGCCGCGAGCTTTTAAATCATGCATTCAATACCACGTGGGTGGGGTTTATGGGTTCATTTGATGAGGAAAAATGGCAATTTTTTTTTTGTGTGGTGTCATTTAGAATTCTGTAATCCACATATTTTGAAATTCATGAAGGAAGTAAGCAAGCGTTGTGGTGGATTATATTTAGCATGCATATGTGTGTGCGGTAGATCGATGCGATAGTATCGGCACAGAATTGAACTATGTGTGTTAATGGAAAACGTATTTTATACTCTCTTTTTAAAATTAAAAGAACCCCTTGTAAAAATAAGGTTTGAATATAAAATAGCTTAAAACGGTATAACAATTTTTATTTCCTCTTTTTTTTGTCTTAATACTCGTCCATGCTAGCCGTCCGTTTTAACTCTAATTTTCTTAAGGTAGGAATCTAAGGAAGGCGAGAAAAGGCTAGCTTTTTTTTTTGTATAACATTTTTTTTTTGACCAGAAAAAAATAAAATATTTCTCCAGTACTAGCATAGAATTTAATTTTCATCACATGGTGATATTAACAGTTGTTGAATACCTGTCATTATCATAGCGAGAAGATAAAAAGTTGTCATTAAATTCCAGAACACCTTTAACAGATATTCAAGAAATGTTGAGTTGACCGTTTGAAGAAAATACATTTTATGTTTATGTTTAAGAATTATTTGATTTCTTTTGACCCATAAAATATATTTTCATAATTAAAAAAAAACATTTTTTCGCGCATTCCCTACGGCTCACCTTATGAATGTAACCTGACACCGTGGCTCAGTTGGTATTGTAGCTGCCTGTTGAGCTAAGGATCCCGGGATTGATTCCCGATGTGGTCGAAAAATGTATCATTGGTGAAATCTGGGTTTCCCATTTCACACTGATTACTATTTATTTGAGGTATTAATTTATCTGTTTGGCAGCTGTTGATTTCGATAAATATTATGAATATATATAAAATAACACAAATAAAATAGTAAAATTTAACAATGTATACCATTAAAAGTGTGTTTGTATTTTATAAGAGGTTCCTTAAATATTCATTCGTAAGAAAATCAAGATATGGTTACACTAAAAGAGTAGGGAGTAATAAAACAGAAATAAAAGTGAATCCACACTCATTCTATAGAAAGTATAGTTAAAAACGTATTATTAAAAAAAAAACAGTAAACTTTACCCGAGTTCGAATACCAACCTACCAGATAAGACAAGACTGACGCCTCTATCTGCGTGACCACCGTTGAAGTTTAATTTTATTACTAACAAATTAACGTTATTTAAATAATACCGTATTAAAAATATTGTTTTTATCTATTTAAATAGAATGTAAACTATTTTTAGTATTTTTATTTTAATAAAAGTTTAAATTGCGGTGTTTTTGGGGCTATATGATTATTAGAGTTTAGGAAATATTTTTTACGTGAGCTTTGCATCTTACTGTCCTGTCCGTCCGGTATATTTAAGGGCATTCCCTACCTGTGACCTCGAGGAGGATCAAGATGGGAATTTTCCATGGTAATTAATTCTCGTTTCATTCAGTGGGTTTTAAAGATATAACGTTGAAACAAAATCCATACATTCTTAAATAATTCTAAGAATAGTCCTACAATGCCACTACATTATTATTTTTATCTTGAAGTAGTTTTTTTTAATGGTATTTTTTAAATATAAATCCTCTACAACCTAGGCTATTTGTCTTGGTCACGAAAATTTCCTGTAGGAATCTTTCTGTCAGGATGTAGAAAAAGTTCGTGTTATTATCATATGTCTATTTATAATAAGAAACAAAAAATATGTATATTTGAAAACCGTGTCCATATTTTTAAGGAGCAAATAGAATAGTGACTGTGAGAAAAGAAGAGGGAAAGGGTTATCGGCACATAGTCAAAGATCCCTCGCAGGGTGAACTGCTCATTTTCCTCTTTCTTTTTCTATTTTGTACATTGGTGTCTAAGGGCCAGTTTCATAGTCAAATTTAGTACGCCTCAATTGCGGCGCTACACTAAGTTCATGACGACACCTACCTAAACCAGAATGGAATAGGCCGTTCTCGAATAGGAAACTGGCCCATTCCATTCTGGTTTAGGTAGGTGTCGTCATGTACCTAGTATAGCGCCGCACTTGAGGCGTACTAAATTTGACTATGAAACTGGCCCTAAGTGTGATAGTGCTTTGACTGCTTAGGTGCGTCAAATTAAGATGCAACCAGCCTCGCAAAATAGCTTCGAAATCTCCAAGTAATAGTAATAATATCTATCGCCGCGTCTTAACGACCCGACCGGGTTATACGCTTAAGTACTAATTACTCCGATGGGCTAGGAATTGGGAAGGTTAAATATAGATGAAGTGAACCCGCATTACCGTGTAGGTAGACTGGAAAACTACTTAGGGGAAAAAACCACCAGTTCACCCGAGCGAGATTTGAACCTCGATCGTCCCATCCTCAGCAGTCTAGCTCAACATGAAACTAGTGCGTTAGCTAACTATGCCACCGAGGAGGTTATCTCCAAATAGGCAACGTCGTCAAACAAATAGGGGAAGGAAAAAGTAAGGCGACATTTAAATAAAATACGAACACAATTGCGTGAATAGAGGTATGGACACAATTTTATTTTCTTAAAACACTCAAAATAAACTTAATCCCGGATTCGAATCCTGACAACCCCATTACATGAAAACAAGATTATATGAGTTTGACGCATGAGCCTACATACCCACTGATGCTTGTATCACACCAATTGACGTACACACTATTTTAACTATGAACAAATATCCAGCCACAAATTCACGCCAAAAACAAAAGGATGAATCATTAACCAGGTACCCACACCGGTGAGCACGCGGTATAAATGTCAGGCTCGTATAGTCTGGTTTACTGGTGACGAGGAGTTTAGGGGCTTGGAACTTGGTCAGATGCAATTTAGGTGTTTATTCTAACTAAATCGTTTCCTAATATCCATTCACGCAAATTCGGTTACATTCACTCAGAATTTTACCTTCCTCATCCCTACTCAACGAGTGAAATGAGTTGCGTGTATCCTGCTTCGGTAGTCGTAGGGTCTAAGGCGTCACACTCTAATAGACAAGTATTCCGATCACAGGGAGGTTGGGGTTTGAATCCTGGTCGGGTGTACTGAGGGAGGTCTTTTATATTTTTTTTTATTTTTTAACACCGTTTCTTACCACTTGTTCGGGTTACACGCCTACATAATAATTACACGCACATTTAGGTTGATTCGTGGGTGCTCTAACACCCGTGCCTTAGATTATGCAGCCGTCGAAGGGCGTAGCTATTACAGTAGCTCCATGGCTTCTTTGGTGCTGACTGACAGCTCACAGCTGACTTCTGACAGTCAACATTTAGGTATATACCTACATTTTGACTGTCAGAAGTGACAACTGCTAAACACATGTATTTGCAGATCATATTATAGTTCGACGTAGGGATACATAATTTGGTCTAGTAACTTTTCAAAGCTGTCAGTTGTGAGCTGTCAGTCAGCACTATTACACCCTCCGCCGATCCTATAGATAAGGCCCCTAAAACTATAGGATAGAGAGGATGCAACAATACAAGGAAAATATCAACT